>OENT01003565.1:0-11730 GCA_900239685.1 Rotaria macrura | reverse complement strand
GGTCGATTACATACAACTGACTAGGTTTCGACCAAAAAGCGATTGAACACTTGGTGACCTTCCCTCGTAAGTGTCAATTTAGAATTGTCATCCTCAATATTTGTTTTATCTTTTGACAGGAGAAATTTTTCATGTTATGTGTGGTTACCGTGGTTCCTATACAAATCGCGCTATGGAATCTTTCAACAAGAGCCGACTGCACACTGAAGCGAAGCAATTTAGCAGACAAGAAAAAGCAGCATCTACACGAACAACATCATCAAACAATGACAAAAAGGACGATAGCTTGGTTGACAGCGTTGCTGATACTGGTGATGGCTATCACGACACTTTTTGTTCAAATGATGGAACATCTCAAACTGATCATCCATCATTTGATGACGACGGACGCCCCTCTACTGATGATCATTCAACGTCTAGTGATGAACAGTCAGACAGTGAGGATTATACTTATTACAATCCTCACGATTCGAGAAAATGGACAGAACAGTGACTTTTTATGTAAGACTTTTTTCTTTTTTAATTTCATTAAAAAAACTTGGTACATAGCTGGGGCGCATAATATCTCGTATCTTTGCTATCGAAAGCTGCTTAGAAGTATAAAAATCCTTCAAGTAACGAATTTTCTCTAAAAAACCCAAAAATCGGGTTTTTTTCGAAAAAAATCGTTTTTGACATAGGGGATCTCTCAAAGATCACCAAAAATTTCGGTCACAAAATGGTCTTTGGAAAAAAAACTATAGTGATTCTGAAAGAGCAGAACGTGGGCTATCACCTCATGGTGTTATCTCAATTTTCATTTTTTTGCCTGAAATCGACTTTTCTTGAGGGGGGGGGGCCTTAACAAATAAAACTGGTTCCCAAACGTGCATATATCTACATAGACGTAAAAGAAAAATGAAAAATAACATTTCTACTCAACTGGAAAGACCACAACCACACATCACGAATATAAGTATCATATTGACAGTTGAATTCTGCATCGAATTCAGGCACTCATAAGCAGAGAAAATATTTCCTCGCGAAAATAAATAAGAAAAGAAATCAAGGAATTCGTTATCTAGTTGCTTTCTATATCTGCTTCTTAATGTGCATTTGGTAAAAATTGAACTACGATGAATGATGATCAAACGAGGAATTATGCTCAGCATCAAATAGCTGCATTTCTCGATTGAGCGAGAGTTCAAACGAGAAATTCAAGTTACAGAAAAACAACTACTAAAATACGGCGACAAGGTGCAATTCGATCTAGTTTCAACTTGCACTCTGCCAATAGGCAACCACCATTTAGTAAGGCTATGATCATCCTATTTGCAAACAAATTCTACACCCTGTGACGAGGCTGACCACTCGAAAAAAATTCCCTATCTGATACAACTGCAAATATACTATCGTTACCTCCTTTCTGATTTTCAAAATAATGGCAACACTATCCAGCAAAATTTAGTCTTGACGTTGTGCCAACAGGTACATCACACAAGAATGACTTGATATTCTTGTATTGTATGATGCAATTCAGTATGTTATGTAATCAAGGAAAAGGTCGATGTATGGAATAAGTCATATCGCTGATACGATGTGACCTTTTTGTCAACTTTTACTTAACTTTTTCATTCTTCTTTCTCTCTTGTAAATCATTCTATCGTGGCCTCTTTCTTATTCTCTCTCTACTATATAAGCTGGTGCTCTCTGTAAGATGAATAAATTTGAACTTAGTGCACAGTCATAAAAGCATCAAGCGAAATACGCTAAAGGTATATGTGTCTTTTCTTTTGCCATAACGGTAATAACACATTCAAATTTCTGTTACAGATTTGACGACAAAGATATCCTCCAAGATAACAAGCATTTTCTCCGTTGAATGATATTGCATTTAACATGCGAGAGAAACACCGACGAATAAAAATATCAAAGAAATGTCGATCGAAAATGGATGGAAATAAGAATTTAACATTCCCAATAAAAATTCTGCCTCGACTGAACACGTTTCTCAATAAAGAGGAAATAATACATGACGTCAGCTAATGAAAACAATTCATGATCATCAACTCTCTTGATCTAGAGCCCAATTTACGATCGACATATTAATCGATATCCCCCAACTAAAAATAAATGGGTATCTGCCATACGTGGAACTAACTTGCTTGAGAGTTCACTTAGTACGATATTGACAAGAAATTTGGCAATAAAATCAGCTTAAAAATAGACTTCACATTAGTTACTGTACGATTGAACTCGTAATTTCATTTTCACGAGGTGAAATATCCATGAAATTTCAATATAGATCTATCTATCAAACTCATATGTTAATTCTGTGGATCTTACCTACTATTCCGTTCAAAAAATAGTTAAGTTAAAGCATTGAGCCGAGAAAAACATATTCGATGTGCCACCATAGGCTTTTGTATATACTTTCATTACTGAGTGGTGAATTATCATCCGTCATATTTCAAGACAAACGTGACACCAATGCTCAGAACTTAATTCTATATCCACCTTCGATATTTTCGAACTAAAAAACAATTTAGTCAAAAAAGACATTTACTATATATTTCCGAACGACTATAAACATAATATCACATCTACGATACAAATTATAGCAAACATTTAAACACAAATGTCTGTCACTTGCTGAGAACTATTTCTCTACCGAGAAAACATTTTTATAGCACAGAAGAAATCGGAGACGGAAACTTAGGTCGAAAGACACATTTTCTATGTTGTTACACTATTGCTTGCAAGGGGGAGACAGCTGCTTATTTTTATTTTGAATCAATTGATTTAAATCAAAAAAATCAGTGGCTCGATTGAAGTGATAAAATTTGGTATCCTTGTTGTTCGAAATATCAATCTAGGAAGGGACAGTTTAAATCCGATTTTCTTGATGTCTCTGATTTTCTGATTTTTCCGATTCTTTTGATAGAAAAATCAGAAATAAATTCGAATAGATCAAAAAAATCAGAAAAATCGGAAATCAGCTGTTTCTTCCTTTGATCAGAAGGCCCTGGCGCATATCTACATACGGAGCACAATTACCTTTTAAAATGACCTCCGATATCCAGAACTATCACTGTAAAAAACGAACTTTACCGAACCCCTCAAAAACGTTCGATAAATGGCGAAAAGCTTACAAATGTGTTGAAAGTTCCAAAAAAAGAATAAAAAATACACAGAACCTTTCAAGGATCTGACCGTGTGCCCGCAATCAGATCCTCTTTTCTTCGAAACCTTTTTAAGTTCGGTAGAGCGAAAAAAACGTTTTCGTAGACAAATACGAAACTCGAAAATTTTCGTAGTAAACCTCATGATTTCACACTGGGTTTCGAATAAACCAATATATTTAATACGAAACTTGAAAAGTTTCATATTTGCCTACAAAACCTTGTTTTGGCTCTACCGAACTTGAAAAGGTTTCGAAGAAAAAAGGATCTGATTGCGGGCACACGGTCAGATCCTTGAAAGGTTCTGTGTATTTTGATATTCATTTTTTGGAACTTTCAACACATTTACAAGCTTTTTGTCATTTACCGAACGCTTCTGAGGGGTTCAGTAAAGTTCTTTTTCTTTAGAGTAATGTTCTTATCAATTCGGTTTCGGTAATATCCAATTCCACTAGTACTGCTTCTTGTTTAGCATAGGAATCCAGCATTTGCATTTTATCAGCACAACTTCTGACCTGATATTGTGTCTCGCATATATGATTGGCGGAAGGTAATATAAATATTTACATGAATCTGATGGAGTTTCCAACTATTGTGGGGATGTTCAGGCAATGTAACGAATAGTGTTGAATGGCATCACTGTGGGACACCGACGAACGACTAGTCACTGTTAATTAAAGTTCACTTCAAATCCGCTTCACACAGGATTTAATTATGGAGAAGCCAGGTATTTGTTTTTCAGAATACAGCACTTAGAATCCATTAATAAGGAATTTCTATTAAACTTTCATCGACTGGCTACAGGATGAAATTGAAGACATAAGTAATGGTTCAGATCAAAGTATCTGTGCGAAGTTTCTAAGGAAAAATTGTTGCTTCATAAATCTAACGATTTTTTGAACTAAGTGACTTCTGAAATCAGGGTGGCTGTAAATCACAAAGAATAATCTTATGATTGAATATAATTAAACATAGTAGCGACTTACCGGGACTGTGAAAAATTCACTGAACGAACGCAGCAGGCTGTTATAATCCATAGGAAAGATGGCTACGTTCCGGATCTAGCTGCTTTCAACAGGAAGCAGAACTGGCAAATAAACTAAGATGTATGTTCTAATGAGGTCTAACAACAATCGTGCTGAATGTGCACAGTATCTGAATAGAACATAAAGCGGGAAATATCGCAGAAAGATTTTAGTGAAATGAAACGTGATTTTTTGTTGCTGTGTGTCACTGTCTGTGTGCATTAATGTTTCCAATTTTATGCGAGGATATTTAAATCATCTGTCTCATACGATGATTAATTTGAGAAAGAAAGTTACTGAAGTAGTGTATTCCGCGTATAGCTCTGATCAAATATGATTTATTTTTATCTAGAAGTCTATTGAACTGAAACTTAAGTAGTGGAAACTAGCAAATAATATGTTCACATGATGTTTTCGTGACGAAACGGACTTTCACTAGAGTTTTCAAGGAGTATGGTGTGTTTCCAAGTTAGTTTTGTGGATGTTCTTTCTTTGTTGATGCTACTTGTAAATTCAATGTATTCACTTTTGTCGAAACACGTAGATACTGCTTTCTCATTACTTTTCATTTAGGTTTCTGTTAGATATCACTGTTTGAATAAGGCTTGGATTGATAAATTTATAACAAAATGTGTCACACGAACACGCATTTTATCGTGGATAACGATCAGAGACCGAAACGAATGACAAATGTGCCATTCGATTCGATTCCATTTCCGTCTCTGCAAACGACGTTTCTGAGAATATAAATATCCATACTCATATATACCATTGATCAAACGTTGGCTACTAGTTGTCTCGAGAATTTTTAGGTGGTATACATCTGAAAACATAATACTCAGTCGACGGTCGAACGAGTCTAACGACGAGCGTTACTATTGAGGTTTCACTCCAAATTGTGAAAGCGTATGTGATAGATAATCGATTTGTCGATGCAATGCAAAGCATTTCGACGAATTTAATTGTAAATTGTGACTGGTTAAAATAGATAATATTTGAGTTAAGTGATCACCATTTTCTTCAAAAGTACCGGCAAATATTACAATATCGTATGTGTAAGCCATGAGAAATTGTTGGCACGGAGATAATATATCTAACATTAGTCGTTGGAATAACGGAGGGCTATTCTTTAAACCTTGAGCTAGTACATTCCATTCTTAAAGCCCATCATGAGTAATAAATGCCGTTTTATGTTTATCTTCTTCTTTAGCTGGAACTTGCCAAAAATCACTTTTCATGTCCAACTTAGAAAAGAATTGATATCCTTCGCCTAATATTTGTCTCGTTAATTCCGTATTAGGTAAAGGATGATTGTCTTTAATAGTGATGCTGTTCAAGTTCTCGTAATCAACTACCATCCGCCAAGTATTATCCTTCTTCGGTACTAACAGTGCTGGGGGAGCATAGTTAGAATAGGATTGACGAATAAGACCTGATTGTAATAGTTCTTGAATAATTTTGGGCATAGAATATTGTTTTTGTGGTGTAGAATAATAAGCCTTTTATACTGGTGACGGATGATCTATTGTTTTTATTTCATGGGGCTTTACATTAGAAGCAATTACTGGTTTCGTTGTATCGAATAATTTGCCATACCAGTTAAGAATTGTTTCACTTGATATTGTTGATCATGATCATTAATGTGTTCCACCAAATGATGAATATGTGTGCCGGATGATTTGGCTTTCATAATTAAAATTCCTATTGATAAAGTTTTTGATGTCGAGATCGTGTTAAAGATAATCTTTTCGCTATCATCCATAGACACCGTCAATCGATAGTTCTTAACTCCTATCGATATTGTTCAATAAACAGTGTTGATAATTAATTCGTATTTAATAATATAATCCATATCAGGTATACAATTGACACAAAGATTCTTTAAAATAAGTGCTCGAATAGATGTATAAATATTATTCATAATAAATGATAAATCTACCTCACCACAAACCGTGATAGAGGTAAATTTGTCAGCTAAAAACACTTTTCATTGAATTCGATTAATAGTTTTATTAGTTCCAATAGAATTTAATGCCATCTCTGAGAGAAAAGTTCGATTAGCACCAGTATCAAGCGTTAATTTCATTCGTTTATTATAAAAATAAGCATTAAGATAAATTAAAGAGACATAAGTACGTTGTGATGGATTTGCGTATTGATTCTTGGAAGCAGCACCAGTAACCGATGCTTCCATTAATGGAAATGGGAATGAACACCATCCAGTGCATAGTGCCGAGGAGTCCCACAAGTATAACACGCATCTGATAATCTTTTTGACGATTCGTTTCTTGATAAACTAGAATATGAAACAGTGTCATTACGAGAATTATCCATACGACCTGATGTAGAATTTTATAATTGCGATTGATGAACTTCAGTACGTCGATGATCAATATGTTGTAGAGGATTAATTATTGATGACATAGACCGACGATCATAATTCGTATACTGATGATTATCATATAGATTCGAATCATAATCTGTATTGGTTAATGATAATGTATCTTCCAACTTCCTGGCATATGATAAAAATGTCTCAGGTGATTGCGGATCATGTAATGCGATATACAATTTTAATGATTGTTTAACACTTGCCAATAAATATTGTAATGTCATAGAATCGGTCATTGATGTATCAACTCTTTTACATTATTCAATAACTTTATCATAATATTGCGCAAGAGATGAATTAATCACTTGTTTATAAGTTCTCAATTGTTCAAAAGTTAATTCTTTAAAACTGCTTGACCCAAAAGCCTGTTTGATTGCTTCAAAGAAACATACCCGAGTCGTAATCTTTGCTGAGGATTGATTCCACTAACGGTGAACATCTTCCTGGAAGTGAATTGACATATATTGCAATTCAGGTTCATCAGGCCAATTAGCCATTGTAAATCGTTGTTCCAATTTTTTTAACCATTCAATAACATCATCATTTACACCTCGAAAATATGTTGGAGACTTGATAATTTCTCTCACCATGGTAATATAAAGAGCTGATGTTAATGAGGAATTAATTTCCATGGATGGAGACCTAGTCGAAGAACACTGTTCCACGTGTGTCATGCCATTAACAGGCGATAAATGATGACCTTTTGAAGGAATCAGATGAATTTTCAGTCAACCACAAATACGTTGTTTCAATTTCTTGCAAAAATATGGCCATTCATTGTTGATACCTTGTTTTTCTTGTTCATACCAAAGCCGTTCTTCATCTTGTAAATAAATAATTGTTTGTCGAATACGGCGTGACATCGGATATCATAATTTTTCATACATTTATGAAAAACTAATAATCATTGATCTATACCCAACATTTCATCTTTGGTCAATAATTTAATTGATTCTAATTGTTGTCGTTCGTATTCTCGATAAGCATCCCATTTTTCTGACATGCATTGGTCAATGCTTTTAGACTTTTTTATATTCATCATCCGAATCTTCAGCTGATTGTGTTAATGATAAAGTGTTATCAGAGGCGCAGGTGGAACTTTATTCATTTTCCCGTGTTGTTTCAATCGAGTATTTGCAACCTTGTGACTTATAAGCAATAATTCAATTAATGGCACATTCCTTGTACGAAAGGAGATTCAAACAACCCCACTATTACCACTGTAAAACACAGCTCCACCAACGCGTGGATAATATAAAGAAACGCGAGTTCACTGTTATACAGTAGTTTAACTGACTGTTCATTTCGCGAGAAGTTATAATGACAACAAACAAAAACCAAAGAAAAAATAATGACATATCATATAACACACAGAGAACATACGAAATGAGAATTGAGGTCAGGTTCTAAAAGAATTCAAGGCAGATAAGAAATACAGATAGGAAATGAGTGAAAATGGGACCCAATGAAACGAAAATGAACTTTTTCCACAAACAATGACTAAAACAACAAACTCAAAGTCAACCAGAGAGAGACGGAACCGAAACAATAATTGAGCCAAGATTTCTGTTTCATCAAATGCGCTGGGAGACAGAAGCGAACTTTTCAGTATCCTAACCAATGTAATAGACAGCAAGTGAATCTAACCAAAGGGATCAGTCGCAGAGTCTCATCTTCAGACTGTTCCACAGGGTTCTAATACTTTGAGATAAAGATATCCTACTTCCTAATTGAGACCCCCCACCTATGACACCACCAGCACCACCGACAAGCAAAGCTATATCGTACGCAACCTGAGCAGATCCAAGCCTAATATCCGACATAAAATTAATCTTCTTCACGCCTCGCAAGGTTATTTGTGTCATTGAAGCAATCATTTACACGTTTGAAGTAGTCATTCGTTACACAAATAAAGATCTCCCCTGTCGTGGTGTTTCTCATTCTTGGCGTTCAAATGCGATTTTTAGTTATTTCCCATTCTCACATCTACTAAAGAAATCACCTCTAAAAACACAGGGCTGACGAATTATACCACCGCCAGGGTCATATCTGGCATCACCATGCTCATTTGTCACTCCAAAATGTAGTGTTGCTGCAGGGAAACAGTCCTAAGTGGCAATGAAGCGCTCACCCCTGCCATAAAAATGGTTACATTGAACAGATAAATGGTCACTAGTGCCATTAAACTGACTATATGCATCATAACATGGTCCTATAGTAGTATCGACTTGTCATTTGTGAAAACAGGAATGGCCAACTCCTATATGAAAATGGTGCTTTGATTCATTGCAATGGAGATTTCCACAAATGAAATGGCAATTTCTAGCAGCAGAATGGCCAATAGTTGAACAAATATCGCCATTTCAGAAACAGTAATAGTCATTTATGCCATCAGAATGTTCATTTCGGCAACGGTACTCATTATTCGACCGATTGGATTGACCAATTAAGCCACCACAGCGAATATTTGGTCTTCTGAAATGACCGCATGGGATCGGTGAATGGCTATCAGACGAGTGGATTGTCTCGTTATGCCATGTTAATTGTTTGTAGCCTCATTGAAAGGAGCACTTTAAAAACGCTACTGATTCTTTAGCTCACTGGGTAGACGATGTGGTGCTGTGGAGTCGTTATCTGGTACCCTGAAGAAAGATTTTCTTCACTGGAGTCTTCCGTTGTCCTATGGAAACGGTTGTTTGTGCCACTGGAGTAGTGATCTGGGCCACGGAAGAGTATTTGTTGGCTAATTTGGTTTATTGTTCCATGGAAATAGATATGTGTACAAAATTCATGTTGATTTTAACTTTTGACAGTTGAGTGCCCGTCTTGTGCGCTGCTGTGGCTATTTCTTTCTTTTCAATAGTCCCTTGTGCAGCGAGAAGGGTGATTTGTCTTAGCTGAATATTGATTTGTGCTACAGAAGTAGTCTACATTTTATGCTGCTTTTCAGATCTGCGGCATGGAAATTTATAATCGTGTGAGAGTCCAATTTTCGATTGGCTTACAGGCACATGGATAAGGAGACAAAGATGAATTTTTGTTTCTATATTCGATGATCTCAGTCTAGGGCATCGGTTTATTAGAGACTATGTTGAGTTTGTATTCAGAAGATCGGAGTGAGAGATGAAAGAAAATTAGTGTTAGTAAATTTTAGTCACTTCCTATATTATAAGGAGCATAGTGTTTCATTCCAGAGACAATAAGGGATTTATATGTCAGAGATAAGCATGCTTTTGCTCTAACATAACAATCGTGAGCGTTGATTGTGCAGATTGAATATATTCATGGAGAGGTTGTTATTCTGACACTAGAGCTGCTTTTTTTCCTCATTCAATCGTAGCTGCATCAAACGAAATGTTTACCTTCATTTCGTTTTTTCATAGGACAATTCATACTGATCAATCAACGTGAAAAACTGGTATTGTAATTTACTAAATATACGTAGCTAGTTTCTCTCTGATTCAGAGTAAAAGCAATCTTAGATCAAAGAGAAAGCTGTGATGAATGAATTAAAGTAGTTACTCTAATGTCATTTTTCTTTTGATTTTCTTATAGAAGTGAGTCATTTTTTATTCATTTTATTCAAATTTGATTATTTGTAAGCTCTATTTTATATGTGTTACTAGTGTATTAGATCTCGTGTATTTGATATAGGGATCTTCTATGCCCAAATTCAATAGTAACTTACAATATATTGATTATCTTTCGCTTTAGTAATTTGATCAGGATAACGTCGTTGTCACATAACAATACTAATATTTTTATTGATAACTTCAATTGCGAGGATAGCACAGTTTACAATAATGACCGAGTGAAACGCGAGTTCACGAAAAATGTTAACTAACACAAGTGAAAAGGAAAAGACGAAATTATATAGAAATTTGGATATTCGAGAAAATTCTTAACATAGTAGAGATGAAAGGAAAAAGAAAAAAATGACGCAATATTAAAAAGTAATCATGTGCTCATGATGATCAATTGTATTATACATGCATACACAGAAAGGAAAGAAAACATGTATATATCGGAAACTAATTTAGCGTCATGATGCGACATTTAGTGACGCTAACATTATTGAATGGCAGCAACAAAAGAAGCCAGCAATACTCTCTTAATTGAGAGCAAGAAGTAAACTGGTTTTTCACCACGAGAATGACGCACAAAATGAAACATGCCTGATTAAGGCTACAATAACAATTAAACGAAACGAAGGGAGAAATTTCATCATTAAAATATGGGGGAGACTATTATTGTTTTTTCGAGGGAATTAATTGAATAAAATGAAAAAACTTCCTACTTTGGTACTAATCATCGCTTTCTGATGAAGAATCAGAAAGAGTATCACTTGAGACAGATGAAAGAAGGGAACGACTTGAAATCGAAGTGATAGTTGAATGGAAAGAGAAAGCCGGCAATGCAGTACTAGTTGATTATGATCAAATCGAAGAGCCATCCTGATTGTCATCTACAAAGCAGAACGGTTTCCTTATAAGCCGAGAGAGTATAAATTACATACCAACTGATGAATCCAATATTATAAACGACGATGAATGTGAACTGCATTCACCTTCTCTATCATTGTCACCATAGAAATCCTCCCCATAACCCTCAAAACTAGGGTTACAATCCGAGTCACCAGTAATATTGTTTGGAAAAAAAGAGCACATGGTATTCGATTTCTTTTGAAAGAAAAACCGTTCTCTATTTACTTTTCTATACTTTATCACCGAGCAAAAATATTATTAAAAGTTGTTTTGTTCGTTTTTGAGGATTTTTATTTCTTCGACTAGTTTCGGTGGTCTTAAAAAAGCCACCTCTTCAGAATTTACAAAACAGGACGTTTTGTGGTGTTAAACAAACAAATACTAAAGAAAAAGAACTTTCTGGGTCTAATGGACCTCATTGAAAGGAGCTTTCTGTGTCTAATGGACCTCATTGAAAGGAGCTTTCTGGGTCTAATGGACCTCATTGAAAGGAGGTTTCTGGGTCTAATGGACCTCATCGAAAGGAGCTTTCTGGATCTAATGGACCTCATCGAAAGGAGCTTTCTGGGTCTAATGGACCTCATTGAAAGGAGCTTTCTGGGTCTAATGGACCTCATCGAAAGGAGCTTTCTGGGTCTAATGGACCTCATTGAAAGGAGGTTTCTGGG
>OENT01003564.1:0-11736 GCA_900239685.1 Rotaria macrura | reverse complement strand
CGATCAATTTAAAACGGAAAAGCGATGTTGATATATAAAAAAATTCGAAAAAAGTCTAAGGTAGAAGGTGATTCTATAATTTTTCACAACACTGTACTCATCACGATTTGGTATTAATCTCTTACTTTGAAAGCATTGACTGTAGTAAAGCTTGCCGGATTCTCCATAATCGAAAGAAATGACCTTATTAAAAATGCTTCACTATTCTATATTGCAGATGCAGAACGTAAGGAAAAGACAATTAATTAATACGAGTCTTTTTCCTCACTAAAATACAGTACACGTATAATTATCAATATTGTAGTTTGGTATACATTCTTTTATGCTTTAATACCTGTAATAACTGTATCAAAGTGTATCATTGTTGATTGTACAATTATCGTTGAATATTCATTTTATTTTTTTACATCACTCCGTCGAAGAATCTTCGAACCATGATATTTCAAAACTTTGGCTCTTGCAAAACAAACTTTTTATTTTATGTGCGCATATATCTGGCAAAGAGAGCAATGAACGGTAACTGTCCTCTATTAGGTTGGATCGTAAGAGTTGTGCATGTGGTCACACTATACCTAACGCTTGTCATGAAACATTAATAATGAAATCCTGTTGGATACATATTCAGACAATTTCGATGTTTCTTGTGAGGTATTCTACGATTTCTCACATTTTTTATCATTCTGTTCAATGCACCATTACAATAGTTGATCCATTACAATATTTGAAACTTCGGTGAGTATGAAAAGATACATACTCGAAACGTTCCTATTAAGTACTTCTTTCAAAAGAATGAGTTTGCAACATGAAATATTAGAAGCACTAGATAGTGTCAAAGTTAGGAGGATAATTTCATAAACGCGAAAACGAGCACCAAACGAGTATATACGACGGTCGTTTTTGTTTGAAGAAACTTGGTATCAATTTTCTCAACTTATATTAATTCTAGGTTTACTACGAATGGTTGCTCATTTTTCTACTTATTAAGTACCGCCATAAGTGGAATATTAACGTTTGCTATGAATTCCTGCATACAATGTTTGCATCTTAGTAGAATCAATCGGAGTTAGGGTTTCACTATTGTATAAATTCAATCATTCATGATGAAAGAATATTAGACACTTTTGCTTCCTGTTATGGTATGATATACGAATGGGACACGTTGAAATTTTGTTCATCAATGGTGAAATTGAAAATGCTAGCAGTGGACGTCTTTCTTAAATGACATAGAATTGATTCAATATGCGAATCTTTAAAACAGGTAGGATATGAGTGTAAGTTTGAGTTCAGATAGTTGGAGGTGAGGATCTGTCTGGGTGTCTGTGTGAGCGTGAGTAGACATGTGGTTGTGGGTGTAGGTGAGATCATTTGCATCATCTACACAGACACCCACACTCATCAGCAAAACCACATCCAATAATTCCAAGAGTAATGTGGATTTTCTTTCATCTAATCAAAACATTTGAATACATGATTTATTGGAATGTTTCTAACAGTACTATCCCGTAAGCATTGTTTTCGATATTTTTCTTTTGAATGTTTGTGATCTTCGAGATATTCGAGCTTTTACCTCTTTGATATTTTTACTCTTAGAAGCTTTTGTTGGTGTTTTTTCTTCGAAATTCTTATTTTCGGAGTTTCGAGGCCTTCAACTTAACACATACACACGTACTGACTTGCAGAAGCAGGTCATCATTCGAACAGAATAAACTGACACGACATAAAATTCTACATGATCTTAAAAATATTGACATATAGTGTCTTATAGGAATGCCTACGCAACACATCCAACCCAAACTCAGGTAAGTGTTCACCAACAAATGTATGTAAAACTATGAATTGGACCGATAGAAAGAAGATTAATCCTACACTTCGAGTTATAGTGCATTTTGGAATATGGCTGCAGATGTCGGGTGGCTAATGATGAAATATGGGTGATTCAACCATCGTCGTCCCACCGTTGCATCGACAGTCTCCCGATTCATTGAAGCGTGAAGGGTTCGTAGAGAATCTTTTGCTGATCATTTAGGTATAAAAAGCTGAAGACTTTATTGAAAAATGCCGGAGAAATCAGGCAGATATGTTTCAAGTCATTTTAGCCACAAAAGCAGGGTTTTGCAGCATTTTTCGTGATTTCTCATCATCACGAATTTATTTTTAGAAACTGAGTGGGAATTATATGAAGAGTAGCCTGATTAAAACTGTACTAGAAAGCGGTTTTGAATGTTATTTTGCATGAATCTGCATAACTTTGTCCTAGAAAGAACAAAACGCACTAAAAATGTCGACACTTTTTTTGACACAAAATTGAAATTAACGGAAACTGTGACATATACCATTCGATAGAGCGAAAGTTCCTGTATGGCTCCATCTACTTGACTTTCTATGCGATTAAGGATTGAGAGAAGAAACCTGTAAAAACTGAAAAATTGTCATCTATTGTCGATATTTTCTTGTGTCTTTCATCCTTAAAAGTGATATTAGACTCCAGATTCGTAATCAGCATAAAAGTCTACATCGGTTAGTCCATTGGTATGCGTTTCTAGTGGATTTTTTTTCGGCCGTCTGATCGATTGATTATCTTGTGCAAGTGTTTTCTCAGTATACTGGTTGATAAATGGAACAGAATCCACTTACATATCAAATTTTTGCACTGAGTGTGCTGTTTGGATGTAGGAGCAGAATTTTTATGTGTCTAATTATGCTACTCTGCTTTTTTGAAGGGCGTAGCCTGGAGACTATACCAGCTAACCGGACACCCACCTCGGAGAAAAGATGTCTGCTGGGGAGTACACTAATAAAATGATTATTCATGGGATCAAACATTTTTTCGGTTGGTGCGCACGCCTCTTAGGCAATGTCATACTACGACCCTGGGTGTGATCTCTCTTTGTATCTCCACTTTATCATGTGGAATGTGAAACCACATCCCCCGATTGCTTTGATCAGTTTCTTGCTTTATTGATTTTCATTAGATTCAGATATCATGGTTTCAGAGTGGGAACGGGGATAGCTGGGTTGGTGAAAACTCCATCGTGTTTTCCTAAATTCCGTTCCGACTTACATCACACTGCTTTTTTATTTTCAAGTTGTCTGAGTAAGGACCGATGAAGGCCTATTGCTTTTGATCGAGTGTTCCTATTCAGAATGACTCATATAAAGATGATTGGCATAGGTTTTAGTAGTCGCTACAGCACACTAGCAGAGAATCCCGTCCATATTGTTTCGATTGTTAAAGCGTGTTGTCAGAGGTGAAGAGGGCGTGGTAGTTTCCTATTGTTCGTGCATGTATCCGGAGGGATTGAACTAAGGAGCTTCTATAAACTGTGTTTTTCGATATCAAAGACTGATTGACGATGTCAGTGCTATCCTATGCTCATCCGATTGATCGCTTGAGGTCCACTTGAACTGGTCGAAAGTCAACTCAACCTCGAGAAGACAGAACAGAGAACAAAGAGTTGGTTGTCTTCATCAAAGAATTACACGGTGTATCCTGGCATGCTGGTTCATACTTGATTCAAGAAGAAGGTTTGCAATAGAAGATGCTCCGGAAAAGAAATATGGAGGCCAACTTAGCATAAGGACTCGCCAGCAAGCTTTGAGGAAGAATATGAAAAAATGGTTATGGGTGATATAACTGGGAAAATGCAATGAAAAAAATGGCTGGTTGTCGTCGAATTATCAGACGATGACTCATTGTTAGATGCCTTTGACCACCGTTACTGTTACACATCAAAATAGAGAGAGGAACCTGCTGGTGTTGAAAATGACTAGCGGCAAAACAATGCCAGAGCTGTGTTAAATTATGTTGGCAAACAACAGGCGCTCTACAATGAAAACAAAAATGGTCACATTAACGAAACCCATGAAAATGATTCTTAGACGTTGGATACGCCTTTTTGATGGTTTTGTATCAATATACGAAACCTTTGAATGGGTTTCGAAATTTGCAGCGAATTCGAAGCACTTACTTTCAGTGTAAGAATAAATGTGGAAATGATGATTGAAATGATTAAAGAAGATGCCGATGAAAATAAAAAATTGCGGAGACCTTGGAAGTCTAACAATCGATGATTTATCGTTAGGGGTACTGTTATTTTGTTCGCTGCTAAGAAGTTTGTATTCGACCTAAGTTGCTATGATGGATAAATCTGCTTCTCACTATGTTTCTATCCCCTTGCAGTCGCCTTCAGTTCGAAAATTTCGTCTCTCGTAATGAAAGAAAAACGTGCAACGTCGTAGAACGGCGCAACTCGTTAGAAATCTAAGAACACAAATTTAAGGGGTAATGCTCCGATCAATCTCACCTTAGTCAGCGTCGCCCAAGTAGTTGCGATAACCGTCTATTACGAGCAGAGTTATTCTTCGATAGATACCTAGAAAAACAGAGTTTTAGATCATCTCACTTAGTTTCATATGAGGACGAGTACAAAAGCCCAAACGGAGATTAGCGAAAGTGCAAGGAGTTATAATTAACCTACTCTTATCGCCGTTCCCAAAATGTCCCACCTTCAAATCAAGCTGACTGTATTTTGTGAAAATCAGTTAAACTAGACTATGATGAATGCAATTAGAGATAGGGTTTTATATTGATTGTTGTAAATTGGATACTTGAAGACAGTTCAAAGCAGAGAAAAATAATTAAACAGATAAAAATTCTGCTCCTTCATCCAAACAGCACACTCAGTGCAAAAATTCGACACGTACGGTGATCTCATTCCACATATCAATCGATATGGTGAGGAAACACTTGCATAAGATAATTAATCAGTCAGATGGTCGAAAACAAGTCCTCTAGAAACGTCTCGAAATAGAATAGCTGATGTTGTAATTTATTATGCTATTTACGACTCTGACCTGTAATACCTCTTTTAAGCATGATGGACACAAGAAATATTGAACTGCGTTGATATAATCGACAAAAAATGACAATTTTTCATTTTAGCCGCTTTTTTCTCCCACACCGTACTCCCTTAGAAAGTCAACTGAACGGTTCGATAGAGAAACCTTCGCTCGATCGAATGCTATTTGTCACCGTTTCCGTTAATTTCAATTATGCGTCAACAACAAACGTCAACGGTAACAGTCTAGAATGTCCTTGTAATAATGTCCTTTTCGCAATGTACTTGGGATTTGGTCCTCGGAAAAAAGTCTTTTAGACAAAATGTCCTTGGGGAAAAATGTCCTTTGGATATGGTCCTTTCTGATTTAGTCCTTCGAAAAAATGTCCTCCATTATGAAAATGTCCTTTCACTAAAATAAAAATAATGCTAGATGATAATGTTTAAAATATAGTTTGGTTTATTATAACGAATTAAATTTCATTTTTTTTCATTCGCAACAAAAAACAAAATTCAACGTAATAAATCTTGCGGTGCAATTTGGTTATTGTTTCACCGATTATATAATACTGTGATTCGTTGTTCAGCAATTTCGGACTGCGATCGTTTTGTAAAAGGTTGCATTCCAGACTTCAATATCTCTCGGAGTATGTTTGAACCAAAGCTTCATCTACATTTCAGTAACATGTTTAAACAACAACTGACGACTATGGGTGTCTGCTTAGCATTACCATTGTATTAACTAATGCTCTTTTCAATGTTTTTCCATTAGAGTTAAAAGCAATTTAACACTTTCGCATTAATTTGAATTAGTATTAGTATTAAAAAGATCACTATTTAATACTAATGCTCATGAAAAATGTATTAAATGATGCATTTTTAATGCTAGTTTTAATTCAACACTAACACAAAGGTATTAAATTATTTTTTAAACACTAACAACGCAGCATTAAGTTATTTTCTTAACTATAATACAAAAGTATTAGCATTTTTTAAATACTAATGATAACGCGACAGCCATATTTAGGAATGCAATTTCAAGCATATCGTTAAGACCGGTGAAAGCCGGTGAGACAATGAAGAACCGACGGTGAAGGCCGGTTTCTTGTATTATCCAGACGACTCTCTGTTAACACAATCCAGCCATACTAATGTATCGGTGTTCACCATAGGTTTTTCGTATTCTTACCGGCTTCACCATGTTCTGACTGGTGCATCCCTAGCCATATTGACGACAAAGGACCTTTTCATATAAAGGACCATTTCCCGAGGACATTTTTCACGAAGGACATTTATCCTGAAGGACATTTATCCTGAAGGACATTTTTTGAAGGACCAAATTTCAGCGACATTTTTTCCGAGGACCATATCCCGAGGACATTTCACAAAGGACATTTTCTAAAGGACATTCTAGCCTGTATTCACGTCAACATTCTTTCGTGTTTTTTGTTCTTTCTAAGACAAAGATATACAGATTCGTGCAAAATAACATTCAAAACCGTTTTCTAGTACACTTTTGATCAAAGGATACGAATTCATACTCAGTTTCTAAAATTAAATTTTTAATGGTGAGAAATCATGAAAATACTGCAAAAACCCTGTTTTGTGGCTAAAGCTACTTGAAAAGTATCTTCCTGATTTCTTCGGCATTTCTCAATTAAGTCTTCAATTTTTTATACCGAAATGATCAGGATAAGATTCTCTATGAACCAATCACGAATCAATGAACCTGGAGACTGTTGATCCAGTGGTGGGACGAAGATGGTGAAATCACCTATATACTGAAAGATATACGCCTACGCATAGAACAACGCCCCCCCCCCCCCACACAACGACAGGCATGGCACCACTTATATGCCATCCTACGTGAACACTCGCACTCCACACATCCCTATCTGTGTCACAGTCATTATTTTCGAATTAAAAGGCACCTGTCACCTGCTTTTTCTTATTATTATTGAATAAGTAAGACTAGTTCGGAGTTAATTTAATGATATCGCATTCAAAAAAGATTCTGCTTACGAAGGAACATTCCCATGTTGCTCTTTTCGATTTCGTTTATTCATAGATTATTTGATAAGTAACCTTGAGTATGTAGAAAGTCGAAAAGGATTCCTGCCGACCACTCTTTATTCGAAATTTACGGCCAATTTCCTGATTTTTCCGATGAAGATTAAAATTAAAATAAAAAATCATATATTCATTTAGGAGACACATGTAGAGCTGAATTCTTTTTTCTTGTAGACTTAAGGATCCTCTTTATTCTTTGAGTTTCATACTTATACTACTCTCTTTTTCAAAGCTGTACTGTTGTTCTATTCATAAGGAAAATAGGAAGTATACTGACCATCTAGTAGTTGATATTTTTAGCGAGCGGTAATCTCCTTTTGCTGCACAATTGCTAGCAGCTTTTGGAAGGATTTTGGGTTTTTGTGACTGCTTCAATGATGTTTATTTTTTACTTTGAATGGAACCATACAGAAGCAAAATAACCATTGTACACAAGAGACAGAAGAGACAAAAGATGGTAATAGAAAACTGTTCGTTAGAAATGTTAGTGAAAATGTACGCTTCGAAGAATTGTTGGAAACATAGCGCTCTACTACAGTAAGAATACTGAATAAACTGAGTAAAGTCTTTATATTGATGTATGTGACAGCGGCTATCATCGAAGGAAGAACAGATTTCTTTGAAGTTTTCAAACTTCACTTGATTGTGTTCAATATACCCTACTTGATATCTTTCATGTCTGATCACTGAGTAAAATTTTGGAATGGACAGTTGATTACACATCAACGAATTCAAATTTATGATGGCATTTCTCTGTCCTAAATTGACATCTAGTTAGTAGAGTCTTACACAAATATACATCCAGCGAAATATGTTTAAGCTATCTGTCAAAATAGACATCACATGGCTGTATCATCGAAGTAGTTTACTTTGATATTTCTAGTCGAGATAAGTGTTTAATGATTGATATAGTGTCAGATCAGGCTACCTGTCCCAGTGGTGTGACAGTAGTACACACTTTTATTTACCAATCGCTCGTATTAGAACGTTTTGACCCAGTATTCCACGGGGTATGTGACAAGTTTTCCGGGCTTTCTGCACGATATGTCAACGTTATTGGCTTTGTAGAAGCTTTGTTTGATATTATCAGCCATGTGACCATATGATTCTTTAAGGCAGATAAGTAGTGGACCTATGTGATAGTCAGACAGTGAGATAGTTGTCTGTACGCTGCAGCTATGTGTTGTTTTTTTGTGCTGGGAACTGGTAATAATTTTGCCAAAGTGATTTGTTCACTTTCGAAGGAAAGTGTTCTATTAAAATGCATTTCAAAAACCAAACCCCTCCGGTCCGTATTGATGACGTTTTCAGGATTATATTGTAGCAACATCCTCTGAACTTCAGGCACAAAGTCATGGGCAGATTAATTGATAGTCTCTTTATTGTCAAGTTCCCTTTTTGTAACCAACCTCGTGATCTGTCTGTTGCATATATCATGAAGCCGTTTGATATTGTACAGCCAATCGTCACTAGTGTTGAAAGTGTTCTCTTCAATGTCTCTTGCTTTCTTCAGAGGGAAATGCTTAAAATCAATATGATGAACAGAGATGAGTTGTTCATGGGATTTTTCAAAGCAGCTATAGGTGAAACTTTCGATTTATTCTAGCTTTCCTCTCTTCATATCATGAGTAGCAATGTCTTTGCGAAAGCGTGAAAGATAATGTTGATCAATTATACTGTTGAAGGAATGGTGAAAGTTGCTTTAGCCGTGTTTTCTTTTGCTGGCAATAACATCTTTTTCACCGTAATAGGAGACCGCCTTTTTCATATACTTCAGTGAGAAATCTTAAAATAAATCATCTCTGGCATTGTCATTCTCATCGTACTCAGTACCCTCTTCCAATATTTCTTCAGCGTCAGAGTCATTGGTGTAGTGTAAAAATATAGATCGTAAACGAAATCCAAGGTGTATTCATTTTAAATCGATTTTCACTACTTTCAAATATTGACATTATGTTTTCATAGAGCTGTTTGGCAGCATCTTCGTCTCTGGCAATATAGCCAGACACGTTTGATGATGGTGTTAGTAGTTCAGCAATGTAGTTTGTTCATTATCCTATAATGTTGAATAAGTTTATCATAGTTTTGTTTACTTTTTAAAAGCTACCACTAACGTAAGTTATAATTGAACAGTATGAAATAAGAATGAATGGCAACACGAAGAGGAGCTAACATATATATATATATACTAGAGAAAGAGAGAAACTATGATGTCATGTGTAATATGAACAAAAAAAGGTATACATCAGGTAAAAGAATGAAACTGAGAGAGGCGCACTAGATCATATCAAGACAAAGTAGAGAAAATACTTACATACCATCGGTGTGTCGCAACAGAACGTTAGAGAAGATAGAGATGTATCTATATACGATAGTGCCCGCCATGCCACTGGGATGCTAGCAACATCAAGAAGGATAGAGCATTAGTATGATTTGGCCAAGAACGAAGATTATAACAAAGGATTATCAGTTCTCCCATTTTCTTCGGTTACCAGACGTTTCAAAGAGGACAAAATTGAATATGCTATAGTCACTCATTGATGCAATTAAATAGCGGAGACCAAAACTTTACTCTGTGGCTTAAATTGTGGTTTCTCCTACTAAATAGAAAAACAGTACAACTTGGAAAAAGAGAGTAGTATAAGTATGAAACTTAAAGTGCATAAAGAATCCCTAAGTCCACAAGAAAAAACAATTCAGTTCTACATGTGTCTCCTAAATGAATATATGATTTTTTCTTTTTATATTAATCTTCATCGGAAAAATCAGGAAATTGGCTGTAAATTTGGAATAAGGAGTGGTCGGCCGTAATCCTTTTAGGCTTTGTACACACTCAATGTTCCTTATCGAATGATATATGAATAAACGAAATCGAAGCTAGCAATGTGGGAATGTTCCATCCTAAGCTGAAACGACTTGCGCTTGGGTCATCTTTTTAAAAACAAGTTTAGCTTAAAGAGAAAAGTGTGAGATGGAACTCCCTTAAAAACGTCAACCGTTTTTTGGCATCATTCTTCAGTTATCTAGAACCTTCAATATTTTATTAACAAATGAATGAAATGTTAAAAACTTCAGCATCATTGCTAAAAACATAGATAACTGCTCATGATGGCACTTTGCTTTTAGAAAGTACT
This sequence comes from Rotaria macrura, assembly GCA_900239685.1. NCBI lineage: Eukaryota > Metazoa > Rotifera > Eurotatoria > Philodinida > Philodinidae > Rotaria > Rotaria macrura. The sequence goes on along the minus strand of OENT01003564.1, from coordinate 1,694 downwards.
AAGGTCAATCAAGAGGAAAAAGAAAATTTCTTTCGCAGACATAGTAATCAAGAAGAGGTGATTATATCAGACTCTCCAATAAATCCAGACACTCCAAAAAGCCTTCACCGAAATCCTGAGTCGCCAATCGATGACCGACTAAAACCTATTCTACCACAAAGCTCTGGAAGTGATATAGAGCCTGATTCAAAAAACAATGATAAAGATCCGGTCATAATTCCAATGCCAATACGAAAATCTCCATCGATTTTAATCAAATCTGCTCCTTTAACATCATCGCACTTTGCAAAAAAGCTCCACGAACAACAAGAGCCAATTGAAGATTCATTCACCAAAGCACGGAGATTTACGATTAACTTACCCAGTGGTAAGTCACAAAGTTACTTTTGGCTAGCTGAAAAATTGTACGAACATCTGAGGAAAATATTTGATGAGAATAAATATGATTCGAACAACTTTGTCGTTGTTGATAACAAGCAAATCTTCATTGATTTTATAAACAATAACCAACTACCGCATCGATTTACAAGCCAATATGATATTATTCAAAGGGGTTCGTTGATCCCCATCCATTTTAACTATAAAAATAATCCATTTAAATATATGATAACACCAAATTGTGAAATTGCGGATATTGTTGATCGTTTTATTGGCGAAAATAATGTGCGATCGACATCGTCTGACGCATATCTTTGTTTTTTCGACAGATTTGGAAAAATAATTGAAGGCGGAAAAATGAATGAGATTCTTGAAGTCAACGATAATTCAATACCTTTTCATGTAACTGTTGAAGAAATGACAAGTACTACAAGTGCACTATGTGAACTCACTATTCAACTATCAAAAGGTAAATATGTGTCAATATCCAAACTGATATTATGCTCAATAAGAGAGTAGATGGGATTAAAATTTTGATGTTGACGTTCACACTATATATCACCTAACAAAAAGTGGATCCCTAAGCCTTCGTAAAACGTTTTCTGCTGATATTCGATACTAATTATTTTTTAGAGAGTTCTAAGTGAAGTGTTCAGCAACAATGAAGATCTAACTTTTCTTAAAAACAATCAGACCAAATACTCATTCTCCTTTTCTTTGAGATATATGCATGTTCCATGACTCAGAATATATCATCTTGCCATGGTCCAGGTTTGGTAAAATGACCCGAAGGAATTTTCGCGTAAAAAACTTATTTTCCAATAGAATTTCAAAATCATTTCGGCACTTATCAATATACTTGAGAGCAATTAATCTTCATTACGTTTAGTATGATTTGCTGGAATTTTTGGCAGTAAAAAAGATCAGTATCATATAAATTGAATTTCTTGTCGAGTCCAACCAACACAATATGTTGTACGATATTCTTGCTCAGTGATGATTATTATGTATACCTCAATTTTCCGTAGCGCACTATTTTATTGGGGTACATCCAAGAAAAAGCACCACACTTCTGAGTGGAACTATTTACTTATTTAGTCCATTCATTGAGTTAACACGAAGCCAAAAGTTCTTTTGAATGGAGCGAAAAAAATGCTTGGGCGCTTTAATTTTGTCGATAAAGTTTTAAATGATAAATATCAGAAAATTTTCCATTCTGTCCGTATCATCCAATTTATAATTTTTTCGGGTAACCGTAGCAAAAGAACAGCAAGGTATTTCTCAGGGAATCTAAATGTACAGTTAAATGTCAAATA
>OENT01003563.1:0-11742 GCA_900239685.1 Rotaria macrura | reverse complement strand
CGGCATGACGTGCTAGTTTTTCTTCTTTCTTTCCTTCGTACGCGATCGTGAGATATATAACTTCGGTATAGTCGAATATGTTACGGCCCATCACTAGGCTCATTACTATACGTTTTACTCCGCCGTGGATAGAAAAACAATGATTTTCTAGCAAACAGTAACTTTGTCTCGCACCATTGAATTATCAATACCCTATATTTTAGTATAAATAGGACAATTTTGGATTGCTTCAGTTTAGAAGTTTTAGGGGAACTGTTGTCGTCGTTTTAGGTAAGTCGTATATGCTTTATGCTATATCATACGAATGAAAATCTATTTGAAGAAAGTCATGTAGAAAGTGCTTCATATACGATGTAATCGCCAATTTTTCTTTGTGAAGAGTTTAAAGCAAGCTTTAGATAAAAATAAACGCTTTAACCAACGGAGAATTATAAACGAGAAAATAAAAAATACTAAGAGAGTAATTTATTCTGTGGTACATAGTATTTCTCAACTTCGTGATAATTTTTAAAGTACGTCCTACTACACAAAATTGATGATGTTTATCCCAATAAAACCATTTCTACGACATTTTTGAGTCAAATACTACATAAGGTTTGCATATTTTCTCACAAAAACTACACTCTCACTGAATTGCATAGATCGACAGTGTCTCTCCAAGTACTTTATTTCATGAAAATTACATAATCGCAATGAATTAAATCTTTTTTCGCTCAAATTTATTCAATAGTTGGTGCCATATGTGTGAGTTTATAGCCTTGTCGTTGCCAATCACTGGTGACAGCTCCTTTTCCGATGATATTGCAAAAGAGCCGATTGCCAGCTTCTTGAATCTCGATGTCATTGTGATCTAGTAGATTTTGATTCACATAATCAAGAATTTCTTTCTTTTGCTTCATAATGTCATGTTGAGATGCCGCAATATTAGCCAGCAGGTGAAGAACAGTTAAAATACAAATTTTTTCTTCACATCGTACAGCTCGCTTGAGCAGACCTGTTAACTGACTCAAAACTTGAGTAGAAATAAGTAAAGGACGAATATCAGTGATGACTGCCGCCATATTGGTGATTACACCGCAAGCACGCCATGAGATATCTGTATAGCCTGATTGTAATGATTCGACTAATGAAGACCAGTCAAGATTCTGGTGAATGCATTGTTGAAGATTATTATCTTGTCTACCTGTTTGCCAGAGTGCACGAAGGAAAAGAATTCGAATAGTTTCGTTTCGTTGTTTCAATAGAGAGCCAATCTTATCTCTTGGCAAATTAGTCAACAATGACTTCATCAATCCGACTGCTTGAGACGGATTTGTTCTAGTGACATCACCAATAAATCTCAACGCTTCCTTGCATTGATTTTCGGTACCCAGCAATGCTTGCTTTAGAGTATTCCAGTTAGGATGCGTATGACTCATCGTTTTAATTTGTTGGATAATTACCTCCTCTGATGACTTATTAAGATCAAGAAATTCGTAGTCAATGATGCAGAGTGGATAGCATTGCTCCGGTTTATAAATGGCCCATTCTTGATTTACAAGTCCTTCCTCCCTGTTGTAATAATGAATCGTATGATAACCACGCCGATGAACATCAGAAGGGGTAAGCTGCAGCTCTGAGTCTTGTTTTTCTTGGATGCGACCAAAGATACAGTCAGCGAGAACAAGAGTGTTCTCGCCGTATTCGGTAGCTTTTTTGGCCTCTCCGAAATAAATAGCTTTACCAAATTTCAGTTCTCCTTCGGCTCCATCAGCGGAGTTTCTTTCAAACTTAGCAGGGATGCGAAAACCTTGTCCACTAATAGAAAGAGCAGCTTTACGTGCGGTCCCATGGAATAATGTTGAGACTTCAGAACAGTGAAGCGTCGCTTTGCATTTATCGAATTCAGCTTTCAGTCGAGGATTCGATAGCAATTGAACAGATTTAATGTGAAGGAGTTGTTCGCATGTTCCATAACGAGAATATGACTCTTGTACGAACTTGATCACCTTTTGATTTATTTCCGACTCATTCGTGTTTAATTTCAAAATAATATTGTCAAGTACACGATCCATCCACGCATTTGTCCAGTCCAAAGGAACTGTACACAATTCTCGGCACACTGGGCATGAAAGTCTTTTATCTTGTCCGATTAATCCTTCAGTGCATTCTGCACAAAGACGGTGCTTGCCTTTGCATGGCAATATTATAGGCTTAGTAAGAAGACCTCGATGAATAACGCAGGTTAGATCTTCTTGAAGCTCATTGTTTAAATTGATCGCTGATGCAATAAATGCTTTTGCCATTATATCTACAATTAGAAATCAACGTGAATAACACTTTTGGTTCTGTGCTCTGCTACAGTTAAATAGCACAGAACGAAATGGACAACAGTTCTATATTGATTCTTGTAGTCGGATAAAAATAATCTTTTAACCAAGTAGACAAAAGTTTTCGAATACCAGTCTAAGCACCCAAAAAGGAACGAAAAATTGAGAAAAAGTGAACGCATTTGGAAGAAAATCGAGATTCCCGATCACGAGTGAAAATCGTTCTTTTTCCTCCTTCTAGTGCGTTTAATCACATTTTCTGTCAAAAAATTCGTGTACATCCATAAAAAAAAGAGAAAAAGTGGTTGTTTATTACATACTCGTTATCCATGAGGGAATCATAATAAGAATTCTTAAGTATCAAAAAGACGACCACTTTTTCTCTATTTTTTATGCATTTACAGTCGATTTTATCGAAAACGCAATTAAACACACAAGAAGGGAAATGAGCGTTTTTCACTCTCAATCGGAAACCTCGATTGTCATCCAAGCAAGTCTATTTTTCTCCATTTTCTGTTCTTTTATGGGCGCTTGACAGTGTTATTGAAAAATTTTGTCTGTTTAGGTAGAGTGAAAATTATTCCTAATTTTACGGCTAGAAGAGTGTAAATATGCTTCAAATACTTTTCACTATAAATGTTGAAATGATTTCTGGTGTCTAAATAAAATTTGATTGTTTTGTGAAAAAATGAGTCTTGTATGAATAAGGGGGATTCATTTCAATTTAATTGCAACATGGTCGTTAAGATTCGATACGAGTAAAGAAGCAAGAACAGAAATGGGACCAATGCTTTCATTTTGACATTCGAAAACACGAGTACTTATGAAAAATGTGAACTGTCTCCATGAACTTCGATTCATATTTGTAGACGAAACGGTAAATAGAATTGAAAGTTCAGTGCTTAAGCAAGGTTTTTTTGATTCCTTATAAATTAAGTGATTCTTCACGATGTTCTCTAACTCCCTGAACAAAGCAATAATCCCAATAAAGAACAAAAAGCTTGTTAGCACATCCCCTTTGATAGTAAAATGTAGAACTCATATATCCACATCTTCATAATACGAATAGAAAATAGAGAAAATGTAATATCAAGAAATTTTCTGTATCGTCTTTTTGTGATGTGCACCCTATTTTTCGTATTGATTTTTCGTAATTGATTTTTCTTAATTAAACGTTTTTCTTATTATAATGATGGAAATAAACTGCAAGTAAAAATGTAATATATTACGACTATGTAATGTTGGTTGTAAAAACCTGTCAGAATGGCTGTCTTTAATGGGAGGCAGTAGGCGTTAGTAATTAGGATGAGGGAGAGGCGAGTTGCCTGTTATTGGGATGGAAACATGTGTGAAGCGCAGGAAGGATCTGTAACTAAAACAGAGAATTAAAGACAGCGCTGTTAAACTGACACTCACTATTTTCTTCGAAAAAATATGCGAGCTCTCCAAAAGCATAAACAGCAAATCCATTCTTAAAGCAACATGTATGTTGTCTATCTAACCAAAATTTCAGATAACTACTGAGAAGTACTACAATGACAGGTTTTTAAACCAACACGTTTAGCAACTGAAAATGGAGTCCAGTATATGAGGAACATGTTTCAGCTCGATTTATGTTAGCAGGCTGTAAAAATTGAAATGGCACTAGGGCTATTTTTCAGAATGGTAGTACCATTATTTCATTGAAGCCGGCATCTGGAAACTTCAAATCCAGCACAACTTTGACTTGCTTTCTCAAGATTTTTCAAGCCTAAAATTTTCAACCTTCCCCGATAAGCCGCTCCTTAGAAACACACTATAGGGCGTTTTAAGTCGAGTAATTAGATTGCAATACTAGAAGTATTTTGGGTCTATCCGCATAAGATTCAAAGTTTTTCGAAATTTCTTTTAACGAAAATACTTGGTAATGATAGCACTACGAAGACTAAATATTTTATTGAAACTTATTGGTTCCTATTCCATTCATATATCCAAGGCAGTGATATACTCCAATTGAAAATTAGACTTTTCACGTCCTTCTATTTTCTAACGGCTTAATTTGGCAGGTGACGTTACTATATCGGCGTCCAGAATAAGGTTAATGCTTCGCCTAAATAATATCCCAAGTTCTATAGAATTGTATTCACACGAAAAATATTCATAACAAAATGTTACTTTTTCATTATGATTTACATAGGGTAATCAATTGTCCCTCCTTATTGAACAATAGAAACACTTGAACCAATGGTTCTTATACGTTTCAATAGCTCATGTCTATGTGTATGTAATCTGAATAAGTTGGATGACTTATCAGTATATTAAAGTGACGAACAGTCTATCACAAAATAAGCTATTTTTGCTACTTTTTCATTTTTGCCATACCTCGCACGGGACGATCAGTATATCAGTGCGATGAATGAACTAATAAAGTGATATATCGAAACTAATATGTTAGAATTACACGCAAGTGCAGAAAATTCCAATTACTGTTGTTGGTCACAGAAAAAATCCCTGCAACAAAATGATGAGAACGATCAAAATTATCATTACCGACTGATAGATGATATTTTGTGGTTTCAGACAAACATGAAGTCGATGGCTTTCACTACACTGAAAAAAAGCTTTCGAATTCTTTGCGAAAATCGGAAACCTTTCAAAAATTTCGTACATTGATACGAATCCATGAAAAGGCTTATCAAGCGTCTAGGAATCTTTTCATGAGTTTCGAACTTTTGCTCGAAAACTTTGAGAGGGTTCCGATTTTTGCAACCGATTTGGAACCTTTTAGGTTTCGTTGTGTCCACGAAACCGTTTTAGTTTCGGCAATGTGACCATTTTTATTTTCAGTGTATGGATATTTTACCGTAAGTGCTAAGATGGTATATGATCTTCTATCGCTGAAAGTTTCCGCTTCATTACTGACACTCACTGTATTGGTAGCTGATTTCTCGCGGAACTACCCACCTCATTGTTTGTATTCAACACCTGAAAAAACTGCTAGCTATTCTTTCGTTTTACAGATGATACTTTAAAAATGTTTCTAGAAAACTATATTTAAGTGTTAGCTGCACTAATTTATTTAAGAAATTTTTCAGAGAAAGTGCAAGCACGCTGAGAGTCGTGGAAAAACGTCAATCTTAGATGGACGTAAGGTTGAACGAATGCGAAATGTGAGCAAGAATAAAAAACTTTAAAATACTAAGCTCACTCTACTTTCTGAAAAGCGACTACGGTTTAGAAAATTGATCCAGCTTTCTATTCATGTTCTCATAATATTTTGAAATCATACTTTTTTCTCATATACCATGGCAATCTAAAAATAAAAATAAAACTTAAATTTTATTTTTATTTTTATAGATTCACATGCTGTGTACGAAAAAAAATGATTTCGAAATATAAGTGAATGAAAAGCTGGATCGATCTTTGGAAACTCACTTGTTTTTCAGAAAATAGGGTGACTTTAGTGTTTTTAATTTTTTTTTGAAAAAGTAGCTTCTAAATATTTAAAAGTATATTCTCATGTACATTTTTCTTCGCTCTATCGCACCATATGCAAAATAGTGAAAAATCATTCATGCTTAAATTTCGAATTAGGCGCACCTTACATTAGCAAACAAACCACTGTTGTCGTAGACTGCAACTTCTCTCTAAAGAGACACGTGATCCTCGCCTCACAATGATTTATTCGACAAATATAATCTGGGATATACGTTTTTTAAACAATAGTTAGGCCTCCTATGAGTCGTAGAACAAGAAACAAAGTATTGCCGTCTTCGATTTCGTAATCCTTGATTGTTCTTTCATTTATCAGTTGTTTTCCTGCCCACATAAGTCGTTGTTCTGCAACGGGAATTCCATTTTTCTCGAAAATTTTCTCCTTGACTTTACTTATAAGATCAGTGGGTTTAATCTAAAATAGACATTTTAAAAAAACATGCTATTTTCAAACTTTAACTCTTACTGTAATAATGATCGTGCTATCATTCAAATCTTTTACAAAAATTTGCATGAGTTCGCTTCTTCCTTGATTGATATATAAAAATGTTGTATCGGGTTTGCTCTTCCTTGAGATATAAAACAGACAAGATAAATGCTGCTGTACATAATTTTTAATCAAATATAAATTAGGTTCTTTCACAACTCGGAAGAAAGAAACTGAAACGAAATTGCTGGTTTTCTTCGTGATTTTTGAAGGAGGCAAAATGTTACAATCAAAGGGTGAATTGTGAAATACTGAATTTTATAAGAAAAAGAAACTTGAATCAACTGTGGGCACCGTTTAAGGGAAATGCACCATTTAAGGGAAAACATGGACACCATGATGGAGGCACGCCTAGAGAAAAAGGATTGGCTACAAATTATCCAAATAGACATCACATTAGTGACTTGTGACTCATGAAGACGAATTCATGGCGTCTCTAATCAATAATTAGAACTAAATGGTGACGGATCTACAATTATTTGAGTGGGATGCATTATGACTTTATTTAAAAATCAAAGAGACATGAGAGAAAGACCAGCCACGTTTGAATAATAGGAAACCATTAATGAACTACATTTTTTTTGTACAAGTATCCTCAAGGTACTTTGTTTCATTCTGCAAAGCAAAAGATAGCACACTGTTAAAAAAACTTAAGCAGCTTTGGTAACTTTCTTTTGCTCAAGGTACTTAACTTTAAAAGCTAGCATACCTTGACTCTTTCTTAATGAGTCACAAATCACTAATGTGATCTCTATTCGAATAATTTGTAGCCAATCCTTTTTTCTATATGTGCCTCCATCATGACGTCCATATTTTCCCTTAAAAGGTGCATTTCCCTTAAACGGTGCCCACAATCAACTCTTCGGTCGGCGTAGGTGAATGAAATTCGATTAACAATACTTTAGTATACATTTGAAAAAAGTGATATTAATTCATGAAAAATTTTCGTGAAAAATATGCTATCAAACAAAACGTATATAATGATATCCTGAAATGTTTACAAATATCAAACGGTACATCAGTTGGTCCGCCCTCCACAAAATTTGTGTATTGAGCAAGACAAAAATTTCTTTTAGTTGAAATTGCCGGTTTCAATATTGTTGTTTGTGCCAAAATTTAAAAAAGGCAGTTTTTATTTATCAATCCTTTTATAATTTTATAATTGAAGCTCATAATAATGTTTCACATGGGGATTGTGAAAAGACCAGTTTTGAATTAAACTCTCAGTACTCTTGAATTCCTAGGTTTTGTATTGAAATTTTCCTACACCAATGTACTCGATATCATTTAATTTTGTATTTTAACAGCAGCGAGTATACATGTGATTGCACAATGTGATAAAGATGGACTACCGAAAATTACAGAGTTTGCTTTTGCAGATAACCTGCAAAAGAAAAGTCCGTATAGACTAACTTTATGTTGGAAACTATTTCATATTGTGCAATTACAATTTCAAGCACTATTCAATAGTGACTGTATAACATAACCATACGAATGTCTTTTTTTCTTTCTTCATATATATAGTATATAGTATACAACTAGACTGTTTCAAACTAGTGAAGTATTGTATCTTACTGTATGATGAGGCAATTTATACATTCGCTCTTCTTGTTTTCCACCTGTCTAACGAATGTATAAATGACGTCATCATACAGTAAGATACAATATTTCGCTAGTTTGAAACAGTCTATTTGTATACTACATATATGAAGAACGAAAAAAAAGACATTCGTATGGTTATGTTTGATCTGTAGACAGGTGTAACGGATTGGTGTCGTATCATACATTCGTTTCTGAGCTACACTTGGTACATACACACGCATTAGAGAAGAAAATTTGAATTAATTTGCAATTGAAAATAACTAGATAAGGAAAATACAAAAGCATTTTGGGTTATATGACTGAAATTGATATAGATGTCGCTAAATTTGTATCAACGTATATAGCGGCTACCTATCCCATGTCCTCACTTTCATATAGATACCGCCGGTTTTCGGCGGTTTCAACAATACCGCCGGTTAACCGCGGTTTACCGACGGATTTCGATGGTTTCAATATAACCGTTCGGTTCTAATGGTAATTAGCGGTTTACGCAGTAATTAATTCAAAATATTGTTGTCATTGTTTATCACATAATTATATTGTTAAAATAAGCCATGAGAGTGTCAGTAGCACTGAAAATCACTTAATACATCATTTTTGATAGGTGGCGCTGTGAAATTTTTTTATTAGCTGATCCTGGGATGATTCATAGTCTAAACCGTTAGAAATCTAACGGTTAGAAAATTTCCATTCAGTTATTTTAATTTTAAGTGCTAATACTGCGATGTAGTAGTAAAGCTGAGTAGTGTGGTATAAATGCACTTGCTCATTATTTTTCATAAATTAAATATAATGAGACAGTTTTTCTATTTGTTTTTTCTTTTCAGATATATCCATTCATGCACATGCGAAAAAAACGAATTATTTAAGTAAAACCAAAAAATAGCTAGTTTTATTTTTATTCTTTTTATTTATTTTAGTTCGTGTTGGCTCCAATTTTATTTTTTATCTTTTTTTCTGTATCATGTATGAAATTCGGTTTTTTTCAAGTCGTGTGACATCATTCGTCATTTTTTTGTATGTTTTTTTTATATAAAATACAAATAAATTTATAAAAAAATGCATAAACTTGTAAATTAAATCAGAACTACAAAAGGCAACCGATAAAAGTATCATATAGATTCATCAAAAACCGCCGGTTATCCGCCGGTAAACTCCTCAGTTATACGATCGGTATACCGCCGGTTAACCGACGGTTTTTGCGCGGTTTTCACTACATGGGATGACATCATAGTTTGTCATGTATCTATTACATACTATTGACTTTCTTGTTGTAATTTCTGCTGAAATGAATCGTTTCTTAAGAAAAAAGTCTCAAACTTATTTATATATTCATACAATAGTGCGATTATTCAAGAATTAATCGTATTTCATTCTTTTATTGATTAAAATAAATCGTTTACAATCAAGAATAAAGACAATCTACAGACTGTTCGTTGTCACTCTGCGATGAAATCTAAAACAAAAACTTATTTTAATATTCTAGTTTTAAAGCTATTTTACCTGATAACTAACTCCGTCCATGTCATCAATTGAACAATAATCAGTTGAATCAGATGATTGATCACTAACCTGTTCTCCACCATACTATTCGTAATCAAAAGCTGCTGTTGTAATTCTCGAGTTCAATGTAAAACGATTGTTTTTTTCTTTTGTTGATCTCTATTGTTTCAAAAATCAAAATTAGAAAATTGGTTTTGTGATTTAAAAGGAAACAGCTCACTATCGATGTCTGTGAAGTTGTGATGACATGTTGATTTAATGCTCGATTTGGACAATCAAAATCACATTGACAAAATATAGGGGTGCAACAAATCTTTAATGGATTTGGGATTTGTCACCAAATCTCTGAGATTTAGACTTGGATTTGGTTTTGGTTTCTGGAATTGGGGTATAGTTAGAACTGAGTTCCTAGCTGTGGATTTCGTCTACATTTGCATCACAGGATTGTTTGTATAACTTTTTTCAACTTAGATTTGGGGTTCGGGGTTGGTGATACATTTGGGATTTGGGGTTTGGATTTGGTCTTGGATTTGGGTTTTAGATTTGGATTTGGACTTGGGATTCGTTTTCGATCTAACATCAGTCAAATTTAGTAGTCGTGCTAAATTGAAACCAAATCTTAATCCCAAATCCAAATCTAAAACACAAATCCAAATCCAAACCCAAATCTATACCAAATCTAAACAATTTTATATCAACCTCTAAGAATTGATACTCTTCTCTCCCCTCTGCGACTTTATATTGAAAATTCTCATCAGATTTGGATAAATTAAGACCAAATCAAAACCCAAATACAAATACAAATCTCAGTTGAGAACAAATCCAAATCTATTTGCACCAAATCCCAAAGCCTTGGATTTGTTGCACCCCTAGAAAACATACATATCTTTGCTTCGATGTAGTTCATTCACGCCGATTACCAATACTACATTGACGTGATAAGCATGAGTCTACCTTAGAATCAAATATCACACTTATTTTTTTATTCTCTTTTGAGCAATTTCTATATGATTTGAATGCTGAGTAAAGCTTCACAAAATTTAATCTGAGACTGTCTAATTTTGAATATTTACAGTAAATAAAATCTATTAAAATATTTTCATGAATCGTTAATACAAAAATAAATCTATTCTTTTTAAAAGCACAATAAGATGACATGGATGAAAAATCAGCACGAATTAAATTTTGACTTAAGCCATCGATGCCTTAAATACTTTAGAAACAGCCCATGTGTTTCATTACGATGAAACTGCGATCGCACTGTGACCCGTAATTACGGAAAATTGCGACGTAGTTACGCGTAACTACGATAAAAAAATCGCAGTTACGCGTAGTTACGGTGAAAAATTCACAGTTGCGCAAAAGTGCGTACCAGTATATTGCAGTTATGGGTCACAGTTGCGTCGCAACTTGTACAAGAGATGACATAGATTAGGTTTTCATTTTATTTGTATTTTTATTGTGAGCTTAAAAAATTTTTGTATACACAAAATAAAAAACTTAAAATTATAAAATTCAAATTTTTATAAAAAAGTTTTAAAAAATTAATTTACAAAACTAAAACTTTAAAAAAAAATTTCAATTCCAAAAATGAAGGCAATTTAATATCGAGAAAAATCAAAATATTAAAAGGTAAAAAACTTTCATTTACAAAATTAAGAGTTGAAAAAAATTCAAATTTCAAAAATAATGGTTAATAAATATCTAGAAAAATCCAAAAATGAACATCTAAAAAAATTTAACAAACGATGGATAAAAAATTTGTTTAGAAAAATTTAAAATAATTAAAGAAAAAAGAAAACAAAATTATGTACCTAAAAAATTTGAATCAAAAACATTTGAAAAAAAAATTAAATATGTATCCTACTGTTTAAAGTAAAATGATTTAGGAACGAAAATGTGACGAGCACTGCTATTTATACTGATTTTCTGTGGCTAACTATTAGTGCTCGAGTGGGACCGATTATAAATAAGGAAGAATCATTTATAATAGGTCAGTTACGTTTACAATAGATCGTACGATGCGATCACTACGACGCAGTTATGTTGGTCTACGTCGGAGTAAGCGTAGTTTCTTATAGAGACCTTCACTACGATGAATGCGGCGTAGTTACGCATAATTGCGGCGTAAAATTTGCTCTGCGTGTAACTGCGGCGCAGTTGCAAAAAAAGAGGCCACATGGGCTGATTCATCTTTTTCTATGCAATCACAAGTGGTGAAGTCTTTTTTGAGTTTATACAGATAAAAGGAAAGTATATATATATGTTGTAGGCAAAATTGGAATCTAGGCAAATTCCGAATTTGCCCGGGCAAAATTGGAATTCTAATTTTGACTAGACAAAATTAGAATTCTAATACTGACTAAC
>OENT01003562.1:0-11743 GCA_900239685.1 Rotaria macrura | reverse complement strand
TTTCACACTTTTTTTCGGCATTATTCCGTTTCGATATTTTTTCATTCGACCATTTTCTTTTCGACATTTTTCCCCTTATATTTTTCCTTTCAATATTTTTCCTTTCGACATTTTTCCTTTCGATGTTTTTCACTTTTTCTATTTTCGACATTTTTCCTTTCGACATTTTTCCAGCACACCTTTATAAATGGCATGTTACTGAGTGAAAAGTAATTGACATTTGGTCAGCAGATTTCATATAAAATGAAATTTGTATGAATTGTGAATTTTACTGTAGTGTAGTAAGGTAATAAGGTGGAAATCTAACATGTGGGAGAGAGGGTACTAATACATCTGGCCGCGGTTACTTCGGGGGAAGGTCACTTCATCAGATGGCATTTTATTGCTTTCTGTTTGTCTTATCTCTCTTCATTAATATTTTTAGTGCAATCAAAAGAAATAAAATAAAATATTGAAAAAATTGTAAAAGATGTGTACAGTAAAAATAGAAGATTGCCTGTTCTAAGGCATAGACTTTCATTGCGAAATCGAAGGAGTAAAAGTATTTTCGAAATATGATTCTAATAGAGATAATGTGAAGAAAGCATAATTAGATTTGGCAATCAGCTAATGGGTTTGAAATTAGGTTTGACTTCCGAAAACACTGATCCAATTTTCTTATTTATCCGAACACGATAAACAAAATTATGTGTTGTTGATGTTGAAAATATGCTTCATTTCTCAATCTCAATGTTCAGTGCACAGCTCTCTTTAAAACAAATGTCTTAAATTGAAAAGTCCTTTCTGTAAAAGGGAAATTCAATAATCCAGTATGAAAGTTACACATACAGAGTTAAACGTATAACAACGATATTTTTAGCCGCAGCAATGTATATCTTTATTTATCGCGCTCGCATGATTAAGAAAACTGGATCGGTGCTTTTAGTATTCTTGATTATTTTTAAAATCATTACCCGATTGACAAATTTAGTCTATATTCGTTCACATTAGCTCTATCAGAATCATATTGAATTCATATTTTTTACTCATTTATTTTTCCAACGAAAATCATACATCTTAGAACAGGAAATCTTCTACTATTACTGTATACATCTTTTGGCATATTTCAAATTATTTTCTCTTATTTCTATCGGTTGCACCAAAACAAATCAATGAACAGAGATGGAACGAACAGAACAAACAAATTTCTTATGCCACGTATAAAACGAAAATGGTCTGTGAGGAACAGAACACAACAAAATATGCTGCATTGAAGTGATCGGGCCGAATGGTCGTGCCCCGAAATGATCTGTCCCCGTTAGAGAGTTAACACACAGGTGGTCCCGTTATTACTTAACTTTCCACTTGAAAAATTCAACTATGGCTGCCTTGAAGCCCTCGTTTACGTGTATACGAATTGATATTACGCATTGATTGGAATGATGTGCGTACTTTAAACCGGCGATCTGAAAAGCCGATGTTATAGAAAAACGGCCCTTTTCATCTGCCGATTTTATTCTTGCTGATTGTTTTTGAAAACTTTCGATTTAACCATTCGATAGAACATTAAAACGTGTCTTTGTAAAACAAGTAACGCGGTGTTAGCATCGCTAACCCTCTACTGAAAGAGTATTATGTCGTTAAGCAAATGATATCAGAGCACATATACATAAGAAGTGATGAGCTTGTGTGCACGTGACGGGAAAATAGTAAGGGAATCGTCGATGATAGAAAGGAAAATGGATTTTGCTGTAGTTTGCATCCTATTTCTATCATGCATCTTCTCAGTATGTCTGCTGTGTTCTGCATATCCTGAACATATTCACTATATCATCCATTTCTTTAATCTATTCTCTGTATGAATCTTTCGTATCCTCACTACTCTTAGCTTGTAATTTATATTCAGGCTTAATCCCTATTATTGCCACAACAAGTAATGAAATGTTTCATTCTGTGAATCGGGAAACAATAAATAAAGAAAAATCGCTAGTTAACGTCGGAAACCACAACATGTCCCCAGTCGCACGGATGTGAAGATGAAAAGTTATAGCTGAACTACTCCACTCTAGTTTCATGAAAAAGAACAACTTAAAATTCAGTAAATCAGAGTATTATGATATTTTTCCTTCGTTTAGTAATTTAGCAAGCACAGAATCATACACTTCAAATCCTATCTCTCTTATTATTTTGTAGAGCACAATCGAATTTCCTGTTGGACAAACTGAAGTGGATCAGCACATACTAGCTTTGCTATTGCTAACATGGTAGCTAAGTGTCTACTTGTCTATATGTTTGCGGTTTTCATTATTCAGAATACGAAAATATGCGTTGATTTTTGAAGTCAAAATTTCATCAACAGATTCTATTCCTTGAAACTACAACCCCTTCTGGTTAAAGTTACTGAAGAATTCATCAGTTTCTTCTTATGAAGAACCTTCTATGCGCACAAAACATCAACTACTTGTAGAGTGAATCCCCTCTTCCCACATGAATATCACTTGCAGCAGTGACTGTGAATATGAAAACGTCTATGTACATATTTCTCACTAAAAAGAATTAGTATCAAAACTTGTGTTATGATTGCATGACTGCATAAGAGTAACCATGCAAACGGTCTGTCTCCATTTTGAAAGGCATAACTCCCGAAGACAAATACTTTATGAATCGATGGTAGTTTTTGTAGGTTTATACTCCAACAATATATGGCAGACCATTGATTTCAGTTTGTGGAAGAATTGTCGGGTTATGAACGTAATCGACTTTCAGCCGGTCAGAGATGCTCTTCTGTACTTTTTCCTTTCTGTCTCAAACCTACAGATACATAAAGCTAATACGTGAAAAATTAAGGTATGGTAAATATGGAGATATAAAAATATAGAAACAGATAAAAATACTAGAATTTTTCAGTGTTGGGCATCCCATTGTGAATAGAAAACCAGCATGCATTCTAATGCCTTTCTAAACAGAAGTTGAAAGATTTCCACAATATCATGAAAAACAGGCGTAAAACTTAGCACTACATTTCTAATACCACTACGAAATTGAAAAGCAGAATGGGTAAAAATTAATACTGGTGGTCCTAGTATCCATTCGGCTTGGATCGAATCTGGTTATCTCAATAATCAAGACACCTCAACGCACATCATACACACATCGACGCAAACTGACTCCGAATGCGACCAGAAACACCCTGACGCAGACAACTCAAATTCAGAAACTGTTAAGCAGGTAAGACTCGGTTGCTAGACTGTTCTACGAATCCAGCTGACCTGATACATATATAATCAGCGACTAGTCATTCGTCAGCGGCCCTACGGGTCACCATTCATGAGTAGCTGTTTCCAACCTTGGGTACACTTCACCGAACGATCATCCTCCTTTATTAAGATTTGAGCGCTGCCTTTGTAGATGTATGACATCCACTTTTTCGTTTTAGTGGATTTACTCGCAAATCGATATACACACAACTTCTAGCCCTTCAAATAAAGTCACGCCAGAGCTAGCAGAAGAATATACCATAAAAGCAAAAATTAAACCCGTCGGAAACTAATTTGTTTAGCACCAGAGGTAGAAACATATGATTTACTAAGATTTCAGTTCCATAAATCGGATGATACGACAGCCAGATTGAAACTTCTCATTGGCTGAATTCGCCACTCTCGAAATCCTCTTGACTGAACACTCAATCGGGAAAAGCAGGGGTTTGGCATAGTTTACGGGTAAAGATTTTATTGTTTCTGTAAAGGTCAAAAGAACATTTGTTTTCGTTCTTCTCAAACGAACATACGAAGATACATACGACCAAAGATACATACGACCAAAGATACATACGACCAAAGATACATACGACCAAAGATACATACGAACGAAGATACAAACGAACGAAACAACTCATTCTGCGTATGACTCTCCTGTCAGTAGAGGGAATAATTTTCAGCGGCTCATCTCTCCTTTTTATATTCGAAATGAGCCTCAAACTAAGTTCATTGAATTGCAGTATGTCAGATTTCTCAAAAATATTTTACAGGCTAGATGTGTAGATCTGAAGTTATTGGCAGTCTTGAAAGTTGGCCATTTGAAACTCAATTAACTCAAAAACTACACATCATAATTTCATAACATTTCTTGGAGACAATCATCGATGTTTGCTAACACCAATCAAAATATCAGATCTCGCCTTTCAGGATTGAGTAACCTAGAGTTTCGTCAACTTTAGAGAAATTTAAGGCCCAATAACTCGGTTTTGAGAGATTTCAGGGTTCAAAATCATCAGCTAACAGACAGCGATATGTTATTTTTTACGCTGATGAAAATTCGTAATTTATTTTACTGATAATCAAAGTCAAAAAAATTTAAAAGCTCAATAACTTGAAAGAATCCTTGCACCTACTTATGTTCTTTTTATTATTTTCAGTTGTCTTTTTTCCATCACTCTGGCATGAGAAGCTAACCCTATATCGGTTCACATCCTGCGGCTCCTTCATTTGGCTGACATAAGTCTCAACGAACACTAGAGAACCCTTATTTGAATCTGTGCTTATGGTGGTTTATTTCCGGAATATGGAAAAACTTCTTAAAAAAAGGGACTTTTCCTCTTTTTGAAAAGTTTTTCGTCTGAATGTATTTAGGTTAATCTTAATACAGCTAGATTTAGAAGTGTCTTGTTTTCTACAATTATTTTAAGAAAATTTGAAAGATATTTTAAGTTCCTAAGTAGGAGGATAAAATATGAAGGTTTATTCCAGATATTGAGAAAATATTTTACAAAGATGCTTTTGCCTGTATCACGGGAAACAAAAATCTAGAAGGATGAAAACCTGTAGTATTTTCTTAGCCGCATTGAATCCTTCCCACACCTACTAGATCAAGTAGAAAACTATTAGTAACTAGGGATAATCGCATCGTGAAATAAATCACAAAAATTATGAAAAAATACTATCGCTACACTCAGTTTCGTAAACAGACTCATGAGCAAAAGAAAATCAGGTATGAGAGAAAACTTCGTCAATTTTATATACTTGATGATTCCTAATTGAATAGGTTTTAGGTATAACCAGTGATACAACTGAACTAAACAAAGTGTTAGGATTCATTTCCCTTTGTTTCTCTTATATATGTATGCAAGGTGATATATGTGCAGATGTACTCGCACGAACTTTTATTTTATTCTTTATTCACATGAACGAACATATATATATATATATATAGAACGAAAAGAAAATACCAATAGAGATCAAAGAGAAAAGATGAAAGAAGATAGAGGATAACATATATATGAAGAGAGATGATGTCAATGCGCGACGTCACCGTAACACAAAGACATAGCATTTTTTTGTTTTGGCCCCAGCTGATCAGTTGTCTTAGAAAATTTAAACTATGTTCGTGAACCAGATTGATTCACAAATTGGACTTTTCATTCTTTTTAATCAAGCTCGATATGTTGAATTATCTCTAAAAATCAGCACGCGTCAAATTCACAACTCACAGATTTTATGCATTAAGACGATATTAATTACGAGAGCATCTTTTGCATACTTCAGTTTCCGCGGACTCAGTGTAATCATTGAGAAATTTTCTTAAAGGTACGTATCATAAGCAAGATAAATCACGAATGGTCATCTGCGAAAAGAATAACATTTAGTCGTTTGTTAATTTCCAGTTTCGAACATAAAATGTGTTAAAATCTAGTTATTAGGTCGCAAATATCTGTAAAAATGAGAAAGCTCGAACTCGCTTGATCCTGAGAGCAGAGATCCAGTACTTTAATCATGATAGCGAACATTGAGGATTATCTCCAAAAGAAATATTATGAAATTATGATGTGTAGTTTTCGAGTTAATTGAGTTTCAAATGGTCGACTTTCAAGACCTTCAGTAGCGTCAGATCAAAACATACAGTCAGTAGAATACTTTCGAGAAATCTGACATACTGTGATTAAATGAACATTATAGTGTGAGCTTCATTTCGAATATAATGCGTAGAGATATAATGCTGAATATTATTTCACAAAGACAATTTTTAATGCCCCCCCCCCTCTGAAAATACAGTCAATTTTCGTAAAAATTCTGAAATTGAGATAAATGCACCAGATAGCGTGTTCTTCGCTCTTTCAGAATTGATATAAGTTTTTACTCCGAATCTCTTTTTTTGTAAGTCCTCTCAAATAACTAAATTTTCGACAAAAAATTCTGAAATATCGAAAAACGTTTTCCAAAACCTCTTACATTTTTCTTTGTCTGCACTTTCAGAAAAGTGCATCCCAAATTTCTCAGTCCAGCCCTATATGGTGTACTAAAGCTTTTTTTGTTTGAAATTGCATGTCAAGATACCGGGCACTGCAGAACTCGTTTTTTCAAAAACCGTTCTTTATGACTATATAACAAGGGATCTCTATTCAAAAAACACATTTTTTGGGGTTTGTTGAAGTCATTGAACTCATGATTCCTGTTTTCCGCTGAAGACGTAAGAATTTAAAAACAAGGACTCCGTACTGCCCTTCATGTTCGCATACTCTTTCTACCAGAAAAATGCTAAAGTTATATCCCCAACATGGACCGAGAAATTCGAATTGCCAAATTTTGTATTTTTGAACATTTTCAGGTCCGTATCTCAGACTAACATCACGATAGAAGACTGAAAATTTAACCATAACCTCTTCATACCAAGCCTAACATATCCTCGAAGCTTCATGCAATTCGAACGTTCCTGGGTCAAGATCGGTTTTTTAGATGGGGGACCTTAATGCTCTATCGAATGGTTCAATCGAGAGGCTTCGAAAATGCACATCAACAATAAAATCGGCAGACTAAACAGATCGTCTTTCTAAAAAAACTGACTTTTCAGCTTGCCCCTTTAGGGTTAGAGCATGATTCCAATCAAAACAAAATAAGAATTCGTATACAACTCGAAAAGGGCTTCAAGACAAGCATAGTTAACTTTTACCAGCAGAAATTTCAGTAAAAATGGGGCATCCCTGTGTAGAAATGCCTAGGAGCTCATTGCTTAAGAACGCCCAGGTGCAAATCGACTGAGTTCTATATTAAGGGTGGCACTTTTCCTTTCCTTTCTAGGGAAATTTAAACTTTCCTTTTGAGTTTTTTAAAGTATTTTCTGAATTGAGCAGCATCAGTTGCATTATTTTCTTCTATAAAATATGAAAAACAGTAAGGAAAGTATTCTAATTTGCTTTCTTCTAAAGAAAACTTGAATGTTAAAAAGCTTTCGTTCCCGAAGGAAAGCGAAAGTGCCACCCCTATTCTCCATCTACTAACATAAGAAAGATTTTGGATTATGAAATCACATATATCATCTAGATGTTGGTGACAATTTATCGGCGAATCGCCATTTCCAACGCGGCTTTCTAGAAAGTCTCTGAAGAGATCTTTGAAACCTCTATGATTTATATAGCTCTAAAACTTTGATGATCTCTGGACAATTTAATTTTACGGCTCATGCAAGATATTATACTGTTGCAAACCCCTCTTATTCGATTTTATTGAACGTATCTTGGTCACTCCTGTTCAACACATTATGATAGTGCGCAATTCTATCTAAAATATCATATCCAACAAAACCCATGGAGACTTTCTGATTTTATTGCAATCTGAAACTCTTGAAAAGTTTCCAGGAAATCGGAAACGTGAAAATTCTATATTCATTACACGTGTAATTCACATTTCTGAAATCGATTAAAGGTTATCGAGATGTGAAACAACTCACCGTCGAATATCCTATGCTCCCTAAATCGCTATAAATTGATGATTATTCGAAACTTTATCAGCGATTATCAACTGATTCATCATTACTAGACATGCACCAAAACCATACCGTTTCGGTGTTTGGGTTCGGGTTCGCTACAAAGACCACTTGAGTAGTTATTTCTTTTAATTAAGGCCCGTATCCATATTCCTTATTTTCTTTCTACACTTATTGCTGGCTCATAACTACTACTCAATGAAGCACAATTCAGTTTTATTAAGTTAGACTGCAGATGGTATAGTTTTTGTAAATTTTAGGCATTGTCCCGCGGTCGTATTAATAAAATTCTACAGGGTACCCAAATGTGATGCCTGTAAATTTTTAGGAGCTATCAAAAGTGATGCTTGTAAATTTGTGTAGACTATTTGGAAGTGGAGAGAAATAACGAACTTCAAGATTTCAAATGAGCTCGTAAGCCTTCATGCGAGTAAGCGGATTTCAAGAAATTTTAAAGACTTAAGCTTCATAAGACTTTGGTCTTCGGTCTCGGCTATTTATCTCTCCCTGAAGATCCCGCAACTGTTTAGCATCACTTGAAGGTATTAACTGAGCTTCATGAATAGCCACTTGAGAAGGGTATCTTCAAATACACGAGAGTACTCGGTTTCAAAAGTGAAAGTGTGGTCTCTAAGAGTTCGAGAACTTTTCTAATATTTCATGAGATTTTAGAGGGCTGTAAATATCTAGAAGCATTTACTGAATCATCGTGAGACTGCATGAGATTTTTAACAGACTGTACATGGCATCTAAGAATTTTGTGAGGTTTTATAAGAAAGACATGAGCAACTCCGACTAGAAGTCAAAGTTAACCCCAGGGTTTACACTGTTTTTTCACGAGAGTTGAACTGAAGTTGAACTAGCATCATGAATTGGCAGGATGGAATTGCAATTGAACTTGTTAATCGATCTGGAAAGTTCGAGTGAAGCGGAAATCAAGTTTTAATAAGGAGTCGAAATTATGTTCAATTATGACTTATTGATGATTGGATCTGGTTGGAATGTAGTTGTGTTTACTTGGAGTAGAGTTGAGTTGATCTATTTTGCTAGCTTCGGTGCAATTCCTCTTGGTTTGATAACCTTTGGAATGACCTGAGAAATATTGAAAGTACAACACTGATTTCAGAAGCGATGGGAAAAAATATTCATATTGTTTAGGTCAACCAGGAAAGAACTGAAACTTTGCTTATGAAGTCGCGTGAAATCTTGAAGTCTTCTGTTTCCCCCATACTAAAGCATCATTTCTTATAGCCATCATTGCAACTGATTTTCTATAAAACCAAGTTCCCGGTTAAAACAGAGTCAGAATTACAGTTGGACGGAAATTTGTGAGGAAAAGGAGTATATTTCACTGGATTTTTACTAGAACATAGCCTGATTTGCCTCTCTACATCATAGAAACTTCCAGGACTTCACAAAATTTTAATAGTCATGTAGTCCGAGGTTTTAACGTTGGTAACAGTGTTATTTACATACAATAATTTACACTGAATGGCAGGGTTCAAAAAATCGTAAGCAGCATTGGGAAATGATTTCTGAAAGATTCCAAGTAGTATCCAAAGATGTTCCTTATTCGTCAGAGCTTTAGGCCTCCGACATCCATTTAAGTTCTATGGCAGTCCTTTTATTTGTAGTTTTTGGCATAAAAATCGTGAATGAAAATTTCAATACTGATGTATCAACAAAATTTATGCTAAATCAGTTCCAGCGATATTATTAAGCAGCGATAGTGTTTTATTCGAAAACAAAGTACTAAAACTTGTTTACTTACTCTTTCGTATAAAGGTAGGAATGAAAAAACGACTGAATGCAATACTGTTCAATACATCCCTATGAAAAATTCTTGGTTTCCTTGCAAAATCCTTAACGGATCCAGTTAGGATTATGGCAGTATTTGAACCCGGATTCTATCAGGATCCTGAATAGATTACCATTGTTTTTGAATAAGGATCCTACCAGAAACTCGTTCATTCGTCAAAAACGCGTGTAGCCACGGAATATCAAGATCCTAGAAGGAATCTGGTCAAGATTCTATTAGAATGCTGAATGGATTACCGTTGCTGTTGACTTCGCAATTGGTTCGGCACAATGTTAGCTTGTGGGTGTGAACATTAGTTGGACTTATGTAAACTCGCAAACACAGTCACTGAAGCAATCTCTTAATGGTTTTGTGTCGAGTCCATCGTCGGTTTTAGCTTAAAACGTTTGATGGATTCTGTAGCAGGATCTGTGTTAGATTTTATCTAAATCAAAATAAAACCATGACAGAGCACTTTCTATTCTTCTTGTTGAAATCCTTAATGGGATCATGATTGAATCCTGAAAGAATCCTGCATTCATAACTTACAAACGAATCTGTCCCAGATAGTGAAGAAATCCTGAAAACAGGAAGTATCAGGAATGGAGTCAGGATTACTCAAGAAATGAAAAGGATAGAGACTACGGAGAGTTACATATCAAATGGAGATGTATGTACTAGTTTTAAATTGATAGTTAGAGTTTCAATTCCGATAGTTTAGAAGAGAGTAAGACGCTGGCTTTTTAAGGACATTTATTTGTGTTGCCTGTCAGGCTTGTTAAGTATCTACCTGATTTTCTATATTTTTAGGAGTAGTTTTATGAGTTCGTTTATAAAATCACATGGACTTGTTTGAACTCAATACACATGTATCTTTTGTAAGTTTCCTATTTTTGGTCATTTCTATGAGAAAAAGCCAACTTCGTTCAAGCTTATCAATCTTGTGATGTATATATTTGACCTAAAAAAATATTCACTTTGAAATGCGCTCTGATTCATTGACTCATTGATGAAATTCAAGAATGGAAAACCGTGTTTTCAATCCTCGTGCTAGTAGAAAAAGCGTCTTTTTAAAAGGTTGGAGATCTACTCTTTCAAGTAATACTCGTGATTTGTAGCAATTATGCAGTAATGTATGATGAATTCTCATCATTGTAACTTATTCTATTTCGTGCTTATTAGAGGATTAATCACAAAATATAGTTGGCGTACGGTGTAGAGATCTGCCACGGGTACGCTGAATACTAACACCCACACCCAACAGCCTCATATTTCTCCGCTTGTAGGCCCTTTCTTGCCCGTATTAACACGTTTTCGACAACGTTTATCCACTTCCGATATGAACATCGTAGTTTCCATAGTAAGCCATCTTCATCTAATAGTTAAAATTCTATTTCATACGTAGAAAGAATTTCATGTAAACGAACACCTACCAGGTGAGAGGCTTTTAAATATGAAACCTGGCTATTGCCATCCCCAGAATTTCAACGTTCAGCTGTTCAGAAAGAAGATTGAGTCACAAATGAGTTCCTTATAGTACTAATCTCAAGTTTCAAATTATTAGATATTCCAGGATTGAACAAGATAGAATATCTAGTTTTTCAGAAATCTTCTCTAGGCATAAACATGACTCTACTAGGTTGACGGGTTAACGGGAAAAAGAACTACATCAGTTTCATCTTCACTAAAAGTTCCAGTCCTCACTTTCTATTCACAAGATATAAACTACGAAATTTATGTAAAATAGTCTGGCAATCATTTCTTTTATCAAGTACTAAGCAAGAAAGTTTGTCAGTTGCATTATACTTATCAAGGCTAAGTTAGCGTCAAAATGCAATTAATCGCTGAAAAACTCTAATAAATAAGTTGTATCAACGTTTCCGGACATTGATCATTTTTCGACCAGAAATTGTTATCCTTATCGGAAAACAAAGCTTTGAGAATCTGATTGTAAGAGACAGCTTAATAATATACTGAAAGTAAATTCAACCTATGCCATCTGTTTAAATTTTCTTCAGTTTTCATGAGAAAATGAAATATGAGAAAATTTTGAGTTAGAGAATAGAATTTGAGTGGTAATCATTTAAAAATGCTAGCTGATGACAATGGAACGAATTACTAAAAACATGATCACGACGTTTGTGTATATCTTCTGTCTAGACTTGTTAGTTACGATTTAGGAACAGAACATTTGTTCTGGTTGTTCGCTAT
>OENT01003561.1:0-11744 GCA_900239685.1 Rotaria macrura | reverse complement strand
CTCAAAAACAATTCCTACTGTTTTTGAGTTGCGTTCGCGTTCGCGTTCGTGGGAACCCGGGCGAACGCGAACTGCGACACCCCTATACATGGGTCAGCTTGAATTCATCGTAGAGAGCCAATTCGGTTTTTATTTGAAAGAACAACAACTGAACTACAAATTTTGTACCCGACATATTTCCCATAATGAATCTGAGAAGACATAGAAGTCGAAAAACCAACACATCTAAAATCGTTCTTGCGACTTGGTCAGCGAGCAACATCATCTTTCTTCATTTCTAATCATTTCTTTGATGCTAGGAAAGGATAAAAACACTTTCAATGATAATTCTTGTAGCATACAAGGGGGCTCTTAGTAGTTATGTATTAGAGGATAAAATTGATCCTAGTTCTAACATGAAAACATTGCTTTTTCTGCAGATGATTGAATTATTTGATGGTTCTCATTACTTGACCGTGTTGCAGCAGTAGAAAATGCTTGCTGAACTATTTTTTCTGTTAAGTTTCTTAAGTCTGATATATTCCGAACGAATACTAGAAATAAAAATGATTTCATGCATGATTTCTTGAGATAATGACTGATATTCTCTCACCCTGATAATTCTTCGGAAAATTATTCCGTTTACGAAAATTTTAGCTTTCATTTCTTTCCAATTAAACAGCCGAGAATGAATACAAAATATTTTTAAAATGCTCTGATGTCGAAAGCGATTTTTATGGGCTTCGTTTTGGCGTATTTCACTGTGAAAACTTGATCCGTGCAACCTGAAGTAACATAGAAGCATACAATTTATAGACTTGAAAAAATTTGCAAGATCGGTTTTAGAGATGCTGGCTTTTCAGTGTTTATTTCTTCTCAGATGCATTATGGGAAAATATGTCTGGTGAAGAATTTGTAGTTCAGATGTTGCTCTTTCAAATAAAAAACGATTTGGCTCTCTACGATGAACTCAAGCTGAGAACCATATGTTCTGACATTTCGACAATTACTTTTGCAACGCACCTTAAGGAAAGCAGGTAATAGAAGTCCTCCTTCCAATAATGTAATGCAAAAGCTTTTTTCATTGTTGAAGGTTGAAAACGTGAATTTTTTATTGAGACATGCACTATTAATTTTCTTCGTTTTTTTGCTTCATGAATAATGGCCAATCGTTTCTCGATTGAGTTATCATATACACCATCATCTATCAAGGTATTTTTATATAGTATCTTTGATATTCATTTTCCATTCGAAATCTGAGTCATTTTCTCTTGTATATTCTCTTTTTCTTTTTATCTGCATGCCATTTTTTTTCTTTTTTTACTTCTTAACTAACTCTTCTATATTTCTCTTGCTGCGTTTACATCTTCCAGTTTTATGTTTCTATATTCGTTGTCGAACATTTCTCATATGCTCTTGTTTTATTTATTTAGTTTATTATTTCATAGTTTCCCAAGTATGCAGCCATTTTTTTAATTGTTTTCCCACAAGTCATTCGTCGTTTGCTGCTGATGATTTTGGTTGAAGCTTCAATGCCTGCCTTCTTACTCTCCTTTTCACCGATAGATGTTTTAAACTGTCCGTTAGTTTATTCGCATATATGGCCGGTGCTTCATCAAGTGAAGTACCTGAAAGTATTTCTTCCCATAACTGATGGTAACGTACAACAAAATGTACAAGCAAAGGTGTGTATGTAAAGTGTAGAAGAACGTCATTGTTGAAATTTTGTTCTCTTTTATTCCATTCTAAGTCTAATACTAGCTCCCTATACTTCGAGTGATCTTGTCCTAAAAGTATCTCGGATGTTGTTGTTTTTGTTAAGTCCTGAAGAAAAGGTCCTATGTATCTGTTTTATGGATTCCGGTGGATACTTAGTTAACAGTAACATGACTCGAGTTTTGTCTAGTTCATCTCGAAAGTCCTCGGGGTGAGAGCACATGTGAGTCGCATATGGTATGTTTCCGGTAACATGAAGTGGGTGCAACCCAAGCAGACAAACTTTTGGAAAAACGCGTTTAAACGCTCAATCGGGAACACCGATTGTCAGTCATTAACGCCCATTAACAAAACGCAAGAAACGCGTTTTTTACGCAGAATTTTTTCTTTCGGAGAGCGTAAACGGATAAAATCTCTAATTCTCATCGATAAACGCATTGGCTTTTGAGCTATCGAATAATTGTGCGTTTTAACGTTCAGGGCTAAAATTTGTATCCATTTTCACGCCCTGAAAGTGAAAATTCTGTGTAAAAAACGCGTTTCTTGCGTTTTGTTAATGGGCGTTAATGACTGACAATCGGTGTTCCCGATTGAGCGTTTAAACGCGTTTTTCCAAAAGTTTGTTTGCTTGGGAATGAATGGAAGGGTAGCACGTATGGTTGGGCTGCCAATTCTCTAAAAATCGTCGTTCTAAAATTTATTATTTCTCTAGTTGTCCTCACATCTAAATCATCGATCGATTTTCCTCCCTCCCATGCTATTTTTATACTCGGATCTTTTTTTTTGTAATATTCTAAGATTTTTGTCAATTTCTTCACCTGTTAATCTCGTAGTTAGAAATAAATTTGACGATAGAAATTCGGTTCCAATTTTGCTGTTTGAAGGACGAAATATGAGTTTTCTAATGCATGCATCAATAGTGCTTTTATCGTATTGATAGATAGACCACAAACGCTTTTGTATCCATATCTACCTAGAAATTCACATATCGCTATTACTGCTTCTCTTTGGTGTATAATTGTGCATGAATCTGTAATGTCGAATGTATACACTTTCATTTCTGATGTTGCCTTCTATCCTTTCAAATGCTTGAGAAAGGTAATCGAGTCAGAAAGTGAGTACTGTGTGTGTCTGTTAAAGAGCGATCTGGTTTTTTTATTGATAAAACTCGATATTTTTGCCAATTGTGATTTTATTCCACTCACTATAGGACTGAGTGGTTCAGCGACTTTGAGGTCTTGAGGATTGCAATAAATATGTGACAATTTCGATTCCATTGGTGAAGCTTTCAATATGTTCAGTAAATATTGAGGTATTTGTTTCTTATTGATTAACTACGTAAAACCTGATCGGTTTTATCGATCATTTTTTCAGTGGAAATGTGGATATCTCTTCATATGAATTTGTTTTTGACATACTTAATGTATTCTATTTCTTTCGTAAGACGTTCTAACACATTTTCCGGTGTTACTACGACGAATTTCTTTCCGAGCCTTGGTACCCGAGCTTCTCTGTGATGGATGTGCATGTGGCTTTACGGGTGATAAAATGGAAGCAGAACCTAACCTTTACATTCACCAACACCAAGGTGAAGACCCAGATTCAGACTCACAACCACGCTCACACCCAAAAGAAACCGAGCACACATGAAGTCAGATTGGAAATAAGACACCCATAGGTCCATAATGAAATATCTTGGTTACTGACAAAAGTAGATAGAAGAATTCGATCTGATCGACTGAATTAGTTCATTTGGAAGGGATCATCAACCACATCGAACTTGGAAATAAGCAGAATACCCAAAGTTGAAACTTTGACATTCCAAAAAATTTGAAAAATAAAATCCGTTGATAGGTGAGAATTACTTATATTAAAGTATTTTGGTTTTAGATTTCATGTTCAGAAGAGGACTACGTGATTTTTGAAGGGTCTCATATCATTTTGGTTGCATTGCTGGACTGCCACCTTCAAAGCCTCACATATCGGCTTGATTGATGTGTGGACGCCTTTGATCTTAGCCCAATTTTGTGCCCATTGCTGATGGCGTTGCTTGTTGCCACAGAAAATATAAATGGCATCCAATTTTGGCATGCCGTGAATATCTGGCACCAGATATTGACCGAGTGCACCAGAACAGATCACAAAGCAGGTCTCTTCGCTTTTCTCAAGTTGTTCAATGCACATTTCAGCAGTTGTGCATTGTTCAACTTGGTTTACAACACTCTGCAGCTGCGAGAGTGTGTTCTGGCANTCGAAGTGGTATTTTGGACAACAGTTTTAGGCTGAAACTTACAGCGATGGTTGGTCCCAGTGAGAAACGTCTATGATAAAAATTTCAGCCTTGCATTGCTTACTGAACCGGATTTACAGTCGATTTTCTGGTCTATACCCAGGTCGACCAAGCAAGGCCGTAAACGACCGTATACGGAGGAATACGGCAAAATACATGGTCCAGTATTACGATCGTATATCTCCGTGTCGTATACGGAGAAATACGACGATATACGGAGAGAAAAACGATCGTTTACGGTCATCGTATAGAAAATCCGTAAACGGTTTCCGTTTTCCACCGTATTTCTCCGTATACGATCGTATTTGCCCGTATACGATACGGCGATATACGACCGTAATACTGGACCTGTAAAACGCTAAAATACGACCGTTTACGGTCGTCTGGGGAGCGTATATGGTCGTTTACAGCCGTATACGAAGCCCGTAATCGTCGACCTGGGTACGAGAATCGAAATAACTCCATGAACGTAACAGCTATTGATGTCGCGGTAGTTTTAAATTAGAGCCAGCCTCTATACGCAACTTTTGATCAGACGGGTTTTTGAAATTTGATTCCATTGTTTTTTTTATAAACATTGGAATTTCCATGACGTAATTATAACGCGAAAAATGAAAATAAAACGAGCTTTTCTCAGCTTTAGAATCTGATATAAAAAATCTATCTGATTAAAATTTAGGCCTTGTTGAGATCTTTAAAACAAAAAAAATATCTCAGAAAGCCTGAACCAATCTTGAGTTATGCCAATTTTATTGTTAGAAAACTGTGTTTTGAGAAAAGCACAAGATAAGGCCTTGTCTACACTAGAAAAGTTAATGCTGAATTAAGACACGTAATTGGTCGAAAATTTAATTCAGATTTATTGCACCAATCGAGAAAGAACTTGATCAGCTAATTAGAACAATGAATATGCCTCGATAAAGTCGCTTTATGTCATCGATAGATAAATCTTTTCAACACGATAAATGAACTAAGATAGACAGAGGCGACACTTGTTCGTAAACACCTGCAAGAATTATTCAGTTCGACTATATCATAGTGGTCATTTGTCAGTTTTGATTGATGCATTAAACTTATAAGTGTAGACGCTTGTATATTTAATTCAAAGTTAATCCGCATTAAATTTTCTAGTGTAGATAGGGCCCAATCCGTTACAACAGTCCACAGATCATTCGACGATTAAGTCGTCAATTCTAAAACTTCAATGATTTAGCATACGTATGCATTACAAAATACACGCGCTTTCTGTGTATTAAATTTAATTTAAATATCATGCGATTTTAATTTGGTGATAAGAAAAAAATAGATACATTGGGTGAAACTTTTATTTGCATAAAAGACTCATCATGATTGAGGTTGCGCACAGTGAAACGTGTTTTAAAGAAAGATCAACTATCAGAAAGAATACGGCTGTGTGTATGTGGCATTATTGTTCGTTTTCGCATCGCTGAAATTTTTTCCAGGAGTTTAGCAGAAATCGCTGCTGATAATCTTGGCTTTAATTTTTATAATACAAATTTTTCAAGAATTAGATATTCATTATTCTCTCATCGAAGAAACAAATTTACCCACAAGTGATGTTTTCAAATAAAAGAAGAACTGATGTATAATTTTTGTAGGATTACTCATCTGGGTACATATCTAAAACTTTGAGTCACACCATAACGCTCTTAAACGAGAGATGAATAAGAAAAAATGACGTTCTATTTCAAGTGAAATAGAGAATAAAGCTGTTTTACATAAAAAAACAATTTTTTTAAATTTATGTATAAATCACAATTGAAAGATTATTTGGTAAAGTCCAACTACAGCTGTACCATAAACAACAAGATAGAAACTTAAAGATCAAGACTCATTTTAAGACAAAGAGCACAAGGAATAACCTGTATACAAGATAGTCATTCCATGTATCGCTACCATGCTAAGCTTTCTGACGAGGGAACATTTCCAAGTGATTCGCACCGTTTTGATTCACCTTTTGCCGGTTTGTCGATCTCATTTTATATATGACATAAACAAAAGGATTCGTGCCATTGCTGCATGGTTTCAAAGTTATTAGCAGAACAACTGCTATGATAGATGGTGCCACCGTCTATTTGTTAATGCCTTCTTCTTTTCATCAGGTAACTGAAGCATACTTTCTAAAACATTTTTCGTTGGATCAACCCAGGAGAATCATTCCGACCATTGTATCCGATCGGATTCGACAGGCATCCGATCATGTTTCTATCGGAGTTTCTCTTATCCGACGAAATCCCATCGGATTCCTGGTTGTGATTCCTGATTCGGATCTCTAGTGTTGGATTTTATCGAATCCTACTATCGGAATCCGATTGGATTTCATCGTGTGATCAGACAGGCTTCTAATGTTGGGTTTAAATGCTTATTCGTACTCAAATAAGAAAATAGGCTTCTTCCGTCGGATCCGTTACTGTTTCCACATCACGGATTCCCATAAGATTTCATCGGATTGTAGGATCCGATCGGATTCATTCACCTGGGAAGTTGAGACAAGTTTGCATTATATATCTCTATGGGAAAAAACATTTCCTAGTTGAGATATAAAGGAAGAAAAAAGAAACAGTGCATCGAAGGTAGCACCATCTATCACAGCAGTTCCTTCGCTAATAACTTTGAAACTATGCAGCAATGGCACCAATCCTTTTGGGTATATCATATGTATATTGAGATCAACAAACCAGCAAAAGATAAATCGAAACGGTACAAATCACTTGGGAATGTTCCCTCCTCAGTGACTTATACAAAATTAGTGACATCTATATTATTTTTTATTAATACACTCAAAATCCTTTACACGCTTCTTAGTTAGCGGTTTTTAATTTAAAAAAATTAGAATCTTAATTCCTAGTGTGTGTGTGTATGTACGAAGTGTAGCTGAGAAACAAATCTATGGTACTAACCCAGGTCGATCAAAACGGATATCCGTTACGGACCGTTGAGTGGACGCAGTTCTGCGGACCGTAACATCATTAAAATAGGGCCGTATACGGCCGTATTTTCACAGTATACGATATTTTATTACTGTGCCCAGAAATAGCACCGTACACGGAGCCATGTACTGTGAAAATACGGCCGTATACGGGCCTATTTTAATGATGTTACGGTCCGTTTAACTGCGTCCACTCAACGGTCCGTATCGTTCGATCTGGGAAGCCAATTGATTACACCAGACCACAGATCACCAGATAAATTTTAAATAGTTAAAAGTTATTTTCAATAATTACAGTAAATAAGATACAGAAGCTTATTAAACGTCACTGATACTATTACACTAATAGAAGCATATAAAATTTTGTTTTAGATCTATTAATCATCTATATTTCAAACGACACGATCACCTATTTCAAAAAACAGAGAAAGTTACAACTGATTCAAAACAGATTCACTTGATCTACTTCATGATCGAAAATGTCGTCAAGCGAGCTTGAATCTGCTACGTCAACTAATCCTTAGTATGCGACAGAAGAAGTTAAAAACCAAGAAAAATGAATTATATGAGCTACCTCCGTTAATCAAGCAAATCATTCGATGTTTGTATCCATCAGATATCAAAGATAACAATTTTTTACTAAAGCCTGACGTTGTTTTCACTCTGCAAACATTTATTGATTTGTTTCATATTTAATTTCTAATTCTAGTTTTTTTTCTTTTCATCGTTCATCTTTTGCTGTTATATCTAAAGCGCATAAAGCTAGTAAAAAGTAACATTACTATAAATTTTTACTGACACTAATGCATCATGCGAAGCCATGTGGAAAAATAGATTTTCTCAAAAATCTGTGTGTCTAAATAAAATACACTAAATATATCTGTTATTGTGGCCTGAAACGTTATAGAAATACGAGCTTGAGCACCGTGTGACACATCAACCTCATGTCAACTGTGTTTCATTCAATTCAGTCGCGTATAAGTTGATTAACAACCAAAAACCGAAAAATTTTACGAAATTTGAAAAATTCTTCCAAAACATGATGTAAGGTGGATAATGTTTTCGCCATAACTCCCTTAAAACTTAACCTTTTTTCAAAACATTATATATATTCTGAAAGAGGAGAACATGGTGTGTGTGTGGGGGGGGGGGTATGGGATGAGTTGCCGGTTTGCAATTCAATTCAACAAAAAAGGACGGTATTAAATGCCGAGTGAGAGAAGGAAAGAGTGAGAGGATACAAGCTGAAAGACATGACACTGCTATATTAACATCGGTTTCGGAGTGCAGTATTGCACTATTTACAGTGTCACAGAACATCAGTGAACGTACTTAAGGGTGACTATGTATTGCAGTCGACTGTGCGTATGTGTGAAGCACTTTCTGTGACGTTCTATGCGAAGAACGTCCAGTTTCCATCCAGGGGTGTAATGCTCCCGCTTAAGCGAATTGTATAAATGATGTTTAACCTTCCCTCTTCATTTTTCTCAGTTATGAATTGTCCTTACTTCATTGTCCTCAATTGTTCTTACTTTGTATCCTTAGTTCTGTTCATACTTTCTTTCATTATCTTATTGTTTTTATTTCACTGTCCTTCCCGTGACTTCGTATTCTTTCTGTCCATGCTCTATTCTTCTTTTTTATGGGTGTGTATATAAGCACATGGTTTTTTACGTAAACGCTAGGATTGTATGATATGAAGGAGTGAATAAAATGTAATTCCATCAGCACTAGTCTTCCTTCTAATAGAAATCGTCACACTTTCCTGTGTAACATCGGTACGTTTCATGTCTCTTCTGCCGAAGTCTCCTCAGTCTTCTCAATCTCAATCGTATTTTTTCCATTCCTTTCAGAATGACCGTGGCTGACTGATCCAGGCAAATTCTAAATCGAAGTCGATTCTTGCCCTAACTGACATCAACAAGCAAGCATAAATGATCATTTAATTGTATGGCATTGAAAACCGAAAATAAATGCACTTATAAGATTAACAAGTTTATATGAAGCAGCTGTGGAGAAATTATTAGTGTTTATGTATATCAAAACGTTTCCAATAAACAACAAGTGAAGGCGGAAGCAATGATTTAGGTAATGGATGTTTGAAAAGATGCGATGGAAAAGCATGGTGCTGCTGGTTAGACCAAGTACTACGTGGGTATAATGCTATACCAATGACAGTATCACAGAACATCAGTGGACGTACTGAAAGGTGGCTATACTAAGGCTGATGGTGGGAATTGTCTATGCACTTTCATTGTAAGATCGGTACGTTTCATGTTTCTTCTCCTCAAATCTCTTCATGCTTCTGCGTCGGAATACAATTTTTACTCTCCTTGTTACAATAATCTGGTTTTTAAGACGACGAATATGTTATTCTGTATTGGTCGCACCAGTGTTCACAAATATCAATAACAAAACAAAGATTACAGCAACTGCGGTGAAATACCTGATCATGGTGCATCTTTGACTTGTTTCGTGTGTGTGAAAAATAAGGGTAACTTGATTATATTCTGCGAAAAATATTCGTTCTAGGTATCGTTTATGCACTAGATTCGATTTTCTATATGCTACTATTGATTCCTTCTATAATCTTGACTTTACTTTAAATGTGTGCACTCATTTTACAACTGATACCTTTCCGTGTTTTAAAGTGAAGTAATTCTTTTTGTAGTCTAATAAGACTATGTATCAGTGTGTTAAAACATTTCTTGACTGATTATATGAAGTTAAAACCCATGTTTGTGTACGATAATAATTTTCGCGTGTTTTGATTGATTGTGAAAAAGCTTTTTATGTATCTAACGTCTTTTGTGTGATGAACGTAATGCTATATCAACTGTTTTCTTCTTTCCGCTTGTCAATACTCTGTTGCGTTGTATCCGTTCGATATTCATTCTAATTTTACAGACGCCCAGGAGTGCATCTAATCGGAGTGGAAGGGTGTGCCGATAATATGGTCACGACCTATGTGCGTATTCTATTGGTCAATATATGTTAGAACAATCGGTCACTATGTGGATAGATGTTCTGACCTCGTGACCGATAGCTACTCCCTGCTCATTCTAACCTTTACTCAACCTTTTCTGTCTTCTCTCTAACTACTTTCCTCTCTATAATATAAGCTTGGGTTCTGTGTGAAACACGCAGAGCTAGAGTGATGAAGTAGTGTAGTGAACATCTTACACGGAGGATAGGGGTTACCTACTCCTTCAGTTTCTCATAGCACCATAACAAAATAAAGACTGCACTAGTAACGAAACAATCTATTCTTTATTTCTTTACACAGAGTATGACTAGAACTTCCTTTATCTTCCTCTTTACAGTTTTTTTTAGAATCTTTTCATGCTATTATTGATGAAGATGTTGATAAGCACTATCAATATTTATGCTGATGAAATTCCAATATTTTGCGCTCAAAACTTTTGTCAGACATAGATGATGATGTAGTGTGCTGATTCACGTGTGAAACAAACTAGAAAATCAACCTGATAGACTAAAATCTCCTTTAAACGATAATTTTCAACCAGTGGTTGATTGAAATCATGAGAAATAAACTCTGACATAGTTGAATCTCTTGAAGAGCTTAAAAACGGACGCGTCTATAATACAATTGAAAAATAAATTAATATATCTAGTGCTTTAATGGAAAAGAATTTTTTATTCTTATTTTCGGTGAAGTAGTTCTTTAAGAACGACGAAGAAAACTTTTCCAAGTGAATACATTCGTGTATACCTTCATTTCTTAAATTCAATGTACTTAGTGAACAATTAGGTTTGCCGAATTCACAAGATTATCTATGTTACAGAAAATTTTATCCATTTGTTTATGTTTTCGTATACGAATAGAAGTGACGTAGCCTTCTAAATAATTCATACTTCTATATGCAAAAAAACCAGGATGCTGCCAAACATTGTCAGTATCCCACCCTCAGAGAAAACTACAATTCACATAAATATACTGAAAAAGTCATAATTCAAATAGAGTAAATACTAGAATTGATCAGTCTATATCTTAAAACAATATTAGCCCCGAAAATATGACTTAAAAATATTTTGTATAAAATTATTTTAAATGTTTTAGCATAGAAATATTTTAATTTACTTAAAGTTTCAAAAGCACATACGCTAATTATTGTCAAGATATATAAACATTTGATTTGTATATTGGCAACAGTATACTTGACTTATTAGGATCAGGTGAGTGAAATCCAAATTCCCTAGTTCGAATCTGATCTACACCGGAATAATTAAAAATCATTTTCAATAGTAGAAATGCTTTCCCGAAACTATCACAAATACATTTCCCGATATCTATTGAGAAGAAAGTGTTTCAAGTCTAGCGAAAATATGTGAAGAAAGTAAAGATCATGTACCAGCGTAGATTTCAGAGAAATGTCTTTTTCGTATGCATCTACATTATTTTCACCAGTTTTGCAATCGTCGATAAAAAAGTTATTTACATTATCGTTTCTGAAACATTTTATTCTAGAGATTTCTTAAGACAGCAGTTAGTTGTTCGCCGGCGACCCAGTGGGGCGTCACTCGCGACTACACTGAAAAAAAAATCCGCAGAATAATCAACGATTGCCCTTAATTTTTTTAATAGTAAACCCTAGAAGGGTTTATTCCCATGTTATAAACCCCTTGAAGGGTTCATTCACATTAGGGTTTATTATCTGAATGATTGATTAAACTTAAAAGGGCTTATTAAAATTTTTGAAAGGTTTTTTAGCACTCAATTTGCCCAAAAGGGTTTATTACTATACGGATAAATGTAGAATAATCTACGGAATTAATCGAAGGGTTTAT
>OENT01003559.1:0-11765 GCA_900239685.1 Rotaria macrura | reverse complement strand
TATAACAGTGTCATTAAAATAGATTTCTAATCCCCAAAAAATCAATTATAATCAGATTTTTTCAGATTTTTTTTTACATGGGGAGTATCGGTCTGGTCAAAGAAACTTTTCTCGAAATGGATAGCCTGCAAAAATTGATTGACCAGATTGGCTAAATCAAGTCGTTATATATACTGACATTTTTTAAACTCTTATTGAACTACGTATGTACCCCTTTCGAATGCTGTGGATTTAATATCACAACTTTGGTGTAATAACAAACGCATCTCAACTTCAGTCCTGTAAATTGAAAAAAAAAGAAATATTGCTGTTATGGATGACACAATAATTAATGATTGTAATGTGTGACAAAGTCCTTTGTTTAAATGGGTATATTTTCATTTATTTGTATTCATGATTCTGATTCTAAACAAAATTATTTCTCCTGCTCAAAGAAATTTCTTTCATCTAATGAATTTGAAGTGTATCAGATATAACGCCCTTTTTTGATACAATTCACAAGTATTGTTTGATTATTTCAAGTGCCCAGGAGGTAGGCATAAAATAATTAGTCATAACTATCGCCGAAATGACGGATGTACCTACCGTTTATACTCAATATTCTTTACTGCGCAACAATTGCATTTGAATGAAAGCGACAAAGTAATGCAAAGAAAAAAATATCGACAGTCATCTATCATCGAGAGTAGGAGATTCAAATATGATCTATATTTGTAGTTTTAATATTGATTAAGGAATAAATTCATAGGAAGAATAAGACTTTGTGAAACAAATGAAATGTAATTGATTTCCCGTTTTTCATTTTCGATGAAGACTTTTCCACGTTTGATTAGTTAGTGAGCTAGGGTAAAATAGAAAATAGTTCACAGACAGGTCGAAAAACAAGATTAATACATAGAGCTACGAGGTGTGTATCTTCGCACTTTAAGTGTAACAAATAGAAAAAGCCGCTTCGATCAGATATACAATAGAATTTTCCATGAATTTTAACCCGATATAACTTTTTATGCTTTTGAATGATTTTAATTCTTTAAAAGTGTTTAGAGGATAAATCCATTTAGGTATCCGCCGTTTTCAAGAAATCATTTTCAATCACTGCTAGTGCATGAGACATATATGTATTTGAAGGGGCAGAAGAGAGGTGTAGTTCGTGTTTGACTGTGTGCTTGGTTCCATCAAGGTTTTATTGAGTAAGAAGCGACGATGAGCAGATGTTCTGAGATGCTTGATCATTCTACTACGACTATTGAAATGTTTTCAACCTCCAATATGTTGTGTAAGATTGGTTGTGAAGTTTTTGATAGTTTTTATTTTCAACGATTTCATTTTTACACTTTTTCTCTTATAACTTCGTTGCTACGAATGATTACCATCATATTCTAGATTACGACATGACAATAAAAAAATCATTTTTACCGGAAGCCAGTTACTCTACTGGCTTTCAAACAATTAGGTTCAACATCGTATAATACGATTGGTTGAAGAACTGAAAATTTATAATTTCTATCCTCATAGTAAGTATCAAACAACATTTGAAAAGAAATTTTCGGAACTTTTATTTTGAATGTGATTGAACGAAGCATCGTTTTCACCTGTGCATATTTATGCACCATTGCAACATAGTAAACATATTCATAATTTTCCAAGGAGGAAAAGTAAATTGAACTCCTCAAAATAAATATTACTAATAGATAACTGTTTTGAAATTTCAGGCCAAGAATGTCTTGATTGAACGGGGACTTCACGAAAAATCGTTGTATTTATTCTCAGTTATTTTTTTAATGATATTTTCCATATTGGTACGATAGACTCACATTTTTTTCCATTTCGAAAATTAAGGCATAGATTATCTATGAGACTTTAAAAGAATTACAATGAAGTAGCAGCATCTAGTTCAATCTGTATTGGAAGAAAAAGATGAAAAACAATATCGTTCATTTCACTTCTGTCACTGGCTTATTTAAAAAGGTCATACTCTATGTTGGTTGAAATTACTCAGGATCTATGGTCCTTGGGCTGTATTTCTTCTGCAAAAGTTCATCGAGGCTATGCGACTGAAATCTGCCATATTATAGATGTCACTCACTCATTAATCTTGCCTAAAATCGAGCGTCGTTTGCTAATATGCAGCCCAGACAAAATAATGGAACCCGTTGATCATTTTTAACATTTATAGTTTTCCATAACTTTGCTTAAAACCTCATTTGTCTGTTTTGATAGGTCATAACTTGCGAGCACGTTGAGAAATTAATCATGCACAAAAAGTCAACTGTCTCAGTTTAATCTATCAAGATCATAATTCGAATTCACGATATAAATGCTGAACTAATATTCAGTAAAAGGCTGGAAATTTAAAATTACGTTTTATCATTGAATCTGTAAGTTCTGGTACTAAGTTGAAAATTAATTTATCGTAGATGGAAATGAAATTTGAGCATATTCCGAAATTTCCATAAAGGAGTATTTTTCATCAGTGCGTGTACATGAAACTTAAGCAGCAACTGATCAATGCATTGACATGCAACCTAGTACATCAACTAAAAGTGAATGAGACGTAACTGACACGAGAAATCCTAGTTGAGGTCATATGTAACTACTATTGGTGAATATCCAATCATCATGAAACAACTTCTAGGGGTTCCTGTTGAATGAAGCAGTCCTATTGGATCTGTCCCGTCGGGTGTAACTCTTCCAAATAGTGCAAAATGGGATGAAATAGGAAGAGATAATTTTCTAGACGTCTCCTCCCATGAGACTAGCAGTTTATATATGACACTATTTCTTTCTTAAGAACAATATAATCGTTTCTATATTAATTTCGTATTCATCTATTTAAGGAATTCACACAAAGAGTTTTCCGTTCTTTCCATGTGAAAGAAAAGAAAAGAACTATAAGCTTGATTATGTTAAGGGTGTAAAACATAAAATAAGACAATTAGGGTGGTCAAAAGGTTCTGTCGCTGTAAAATCTTTTCACAGAAAAAAAGTTTTTGTCGATTTGTTTACAATAAATGTTTC
The DNA here is from genome assembly GCA_900239685.1 of Rotaria macrura. Lineage (NCBI taxonomy): Eukaryota > Metazoa > Rotifera > Eurotatoria > Philodinida > Philodinidae > Rotaria > Rotaria macrura. Next base: position 8,747 of record OENT01003559.1, on the reverse strand, counting down.
AAATGATGAATCGGATTCTGAATGAACTTGCTAGTTATTATTCTGTCGAAACTTGTGATTTCTGGATATGTATGAATACTATGCTGAAGAAAACCAAAATCTTAAAACATTTTTGACAGTAATGTATGAACGAATTCGGTTTAAGATATTGGTAATGTAATTAATAATAGTATGTAAATCAGCACGCATGAAGGGCTGCTTCTCATTTGCAAACAAGAATAAGCTTGATTTTAAAATATAATGAGAATGTTTGAAGTTTTCGATGTATCTTAAAGAAAGACAGCTTTCAACTCTATGTAAAGGATTAAGTTATTGCAGTTTTTACTGGGAAAAACCTGGCGCTCGAAATGATTTTAAACGATGAGATTTTAAAAATATTTTAATGAAATGAATGATCATTTCAAGATAAGTTCGTGCAATTTATAGAGGACGTAAGATTTTCCAATGTGACAATCTATAAATTGAATGGAATCACTGCAACTTGTAGAGGACGCAAGCCTTTTCGATTTGGGAAAATTTAGGTTGAACCAAGCTACTGCGATTTGTAGGGGACGCAAGTTATTTTTATTTGAAAGAAACCTCCAATTAAAAATATTATTGTTTAGTTTATAGGAGACATCAGTTTTTAACTGAGCTAAATTTTCATTAGATATAGATGGGTTTTATTCATAGGAATAGTTAAGAAAATCTTGACGCATTTATCAATAGGCAGATGCAGAAAAGTATTAAACGAGAGTAAGTAATGACCTTTTAATATTCATCCTAAGGCAAGTTGCTTTTCCAAATGAAAATTATATAGTAACAGGAAGAAAATATTAAAAAGGACTGATATTGTATTCATGAAGATAATAATACTGAAAATATTTGAGCAAGAATCGACGAAAAACAAAGAAAGAATTGAACAAATTAGAAAAAAAGTGTATAAAATAGGAAAAAGAATCATCTGCCGTATCTAAATAACAATGATGTCTATTGAACTCCATAAGTTACATTTAAATGAGATAAAAATATAATGAAAAACTAGATCTAGCGAACTTTATATTGTGCAGTTCATTGTCAAGAATCAGTAAAACTTATCATTCAGCAAGCTCTAAAAACTGCACTTCATAGAAAAGAAATATTGAGCTATGTCGTTTAGTGAACTCTTTAAAGTTCAGTTCATTTCAAAGACACAATGAGTTATTGTTTTTCGCGAGCTCAATAGATCAAAGTTCATTTAAAAGTAAAATTAAACAATTAATTTTTTGAATTTCACCAAACGAAATTTCAAATTCATGATGGTTATTTTAAACCTATTCATGTCCAAGCTATTACATTTCTTAAATTCAGTTAAATTTAAAATACGAAAAATTCAACGTTTCATTTTTTTTAAATAAATTTAATTTGAGAAAACATTCAAATTTTATGTTCGAAAATTAGAAGACACGTAAATGAAGTCTTGAATAAGATCGCTGTTTTAGTAAGTAATGATATTTAGTAAAGATCATTTCCACAATTGTGTTCTAGTGACTGTTTCTCGCTTGAAACGCGATGGAGGCAACTAGCATCTGTACGATACGCAGCAAAACTTAATCCATAAGTCGTACATAATTTATGCAGAATGCATTAATAAGGCAGTTAAGCCAACTAACAATCGAGATTTTACAAAGGAGGATCTGCATGTTTGTTCATCTGAAAAAAGAGGTGAACACAAAGTAGATTAGGAATTTATCTTAATATTTATTTATGAAATTCCCTATTGAGGATTCAATACATGACAAAAATCAATATCAGAAAAAGTCAGTACAAGGAAATGAAACGAAGAGAATAACATTTTCGACAGCTATTGTCAGAACGTTTTGACAATCCTACATACGATAGCAAATGACAAGTTTCAGTTGATTGCTAAGTGTTTGCGTGAATTGTACTTCATTAAGAATATTTAACGAAAGAGGCGTCTCATCGCGCAATCTTTACATTGTGTCCTATAGCATGGGATGAACCATTCTCCAACTATCCAACAGGAAGTCTTTTTCGTTCCGTTCTATACCAAGCAGAGTCCTGATAACTATAGTATGCGCTCATTCAACATAGCACAAATGAAACAATATCGTTTTTATTCAGTCTAATATCAATGAATAGTTGTACGTAACAGAGAAAAGCGATTTTTTCCTTGGGATGAATCTGAATTGTCTTTAGTATCTGTCATTAGTACATGACTTTCTCTTAGACACGAGGATTCAGAAAGATACTAGCTCGACAGAAAAAACTCAAAAATACTGTAATTAAAGGTACTAGATGCAAATTTCTCTTTCGACGCTTTTTTCAGACGAGAGATGCAGGATCTCAACAAATAGATTATAATCCGACAATACTGTGCTATCGACGGACGTATGATTTGTGTGCATGATATTAGTAGACTTCGACATTTGCTCACGGCACATAGTTTTCTTGTCACGAAATTCTTCCTAAATATATACATGTGAGAAAAGAAATTTTAATAGATTGTCTTCAGTTAAAATTTCTCTTCTGTATCTTACTACACTCACCCACAGTTTTTTTATGATACGATTCTAAAATTTCTTTTCTTAGGTTCATCTTTAACTGTCATTTGTATGTTGATTAATATCCCGTCTGTTCATATAACGTATGAAATGGCCGAAATTTGCATGTGTTATTATGCAAATTCTTGGAAAATGAAATAACTTTATAATGGACAACGGACACACTAAAGTCTTGCATTCAAAATTGCATTGAAACAACATGCGAAGCAGTGAAAAACTATACCAATACCATCTTACACATAACTCTCATGTACAAGGGGGAAAATTAGACGAATAAATCGTTACATTTAGCATCAGAGAAACATCAATCCATACTAGATAAATATCTTGAATTTGTTCTCTAGCCAGTTCTAAATTACTTTAAGACAATCGTATCAAATAGATTTGAAGATTTAGTTTATTGTAAGCAAAATAAGATCCGAAACCAAACACAGCAAAATAAAATGTCTTGTATAAATGAATAATGCTATAAGAATACATCCTGATATCCAATTAATTTCAAAATATTGTCATGAGTAGAGTAAAAGTTTTAGAAAGCGTTAGCAGAAATAAATTGCGAATAACAATATGTTGAAAACAACTAACGAGTGGTTCAAAAGAAATAGTTATTTTTCTCGTCTAAGTTTCTTAATAGAGCCCCAGCCATTTTTATTATCTTCTTTATCAAAAGATGCGCCGTCAAATTCTCTATATGACTTTATATAAGAACATTTGACTTGACGTTGAAGTATGAAAAATCGAATCAGTAAAATTGTCAAGCTCGAATACGTACAACTTTCTAAAACTCCTATCGAAAAACTACTTTCTGTTTTGTTTTATTCCTTGGCATTTAGAGGCAATAAAACTTAGGTAGCCATTTTGTAGCACTTGACGACTATCTGTCTAATAGCTGTCATCAGAAACATTTTCGTGTGACGATCAGACTTAGTTTTCTTTTTCTTTTAATTTTGAATAAAGCACGTCTTTGAATCAGCGATACCGGACCATTGAGAAAACTCTGCTAACCTCGAGCAATCATCAACCTTTTACGGTGTTTTTATCTTAATTTTAAATAAAAACTAATGGTACATCACACCCAAACTTTTGAACTTCAATAGCTTTCCTCCAAATGAAACCAAGGACCAAAATTTTGACCATGCTGAACACCCTCTCAAGCAGTTGTATGGGATTGAATCATAATAATTGGTAAAAACGGACTTTAATGTGTGCAATGAGAAACAACACACTTCACTGTCCGAAAAATGTGCGTTACTGATATTTTCAAGTTATGCAATTACGGAAAAATCGGAATATTTCGAGAAAAATAAACTTTCGAAAGTTTCACGTATTCAAGCTTGACAATCGTACTTATTCGATTTTTCATACGTCACTTTCAAATCAAATTTTCTTATAAATTCTTGAAGAGAATTTCAGGGCGTATCTTTCAACAAAGAAGATAGTAAAAATTGTTGAAACTGTCAAGAAAATTAGAAGAAAAAATATCCATTTCTTCTGGACGACCCTTTATATCGTAATGATAAGAAACAATTGTAAAAATAGTAGGGAAAAGAAAGAAATGGACAATGTCCTCAATCTAAGAGAAACATGCAGTTCACTGGTCTGTACATATATGAAAATATGCCGTTTTTAATGGCACTTCTCCATATTAGAAACGAGTAAATCCTTCTACCGCTGGTACAGATGCTGCTGTCAATGACGCAAGGCTATAAATAAAACATATTTGAAGCATAGTTAGTGAAATTTTATAGTCCATATCGTCTTACCGTGAGGAATAATAAATAAATAAACCAACCGCCACAGAGCTAGTCGCCACTAAACCACCTCCTAAGCCTAGACCTAGGCCTAATTTCAAACGGAAATTCTCACTCTCTAAATCTTTTATATAATTGGCGCTGGAGAGGCTGTCAGTCATAGTTGGTGCTGTTGTTGTTGTTGTTGTTGTTGTTGTTGTTGTTGTTGTTGTACTTAATTCGGTTGTGTTACCATTAGAATGCGTATTTAGAGTTGAAGTTGAATAGGGTATTGTTGCCGTTATATTAATCCAACAATCCCATTGCAAACATACCGGTAAACACGTTGTTGTTGTACTTGTTGTTGTTGCTAAGAGAAGAGCCGACCGTACAATGATTATAACAACGCAGTGACAAGAAATATTTTTCATCAGTAGAACTTTTCATATTTCCTACATTTATCTCTCTTTATTAGCTAGCTATGCTCGAAAACCCCTAGCATCTTTTGTCTTCAGTCACAAAAAACTAATGAATATGTATGAAACCATTGGTTCACTTCTTACCATCAACACCAGTCTCATTCTAATTGAAAAGAATCGTAGGCTATCTCAAATCCTTTTCTCCAACCATACTAAATGAATTTCCCGTTATCAAAACACTCAACTAACAAACCGAAATTCATTTTTAGTCTTCCTATGCCACCATTGCAGTACCTAACCGAACTCTAGTAACCTTGGCTACTGTTTGATCGTTTTCAAATTCCTTTACCAAACTGATAAGCATAACTAACTACACTTTTCATTTAGATATAACACAATATATTTGAACTTATCAATAACGAAACTACCCACGGAAAAATTTTTAGGGAAAAATCGTGGTCAACCGCGGTTACTTTCACCTAACCGCGGTTTTTCCTAGAAAATCGCAGTGTCACTGAAAAAAATGCGGGTAACCGCGGTTTTTTTCGCTGCGTTTTAAATTAAACGCAGTTTCCTGAACGAATACCGCGGTATTCGAAAACGTGGTTCGACTCGGTTTCCCAAAACCGCAGTAAACACCATTGCAAACGCGGTTATACGCGGTTTCGAGAACCACAGTAAAAACCATTATAACTGCGGTATTTAGAAACGCGATTAGTCTGGATTGTCCGACACGGAGATTATCGCAATTGTAAGTTCGGAATCCAACCTTGCAGCTTCAGATTGTAGGAGACACTGTTAATATCGTTTTAACTGTAGTCACGAATGAGTACCTCTTATGTGAAATGTATTTTGCGAAAGCAAAGATTTTTTTAAAATAAAATTTGAGAGCGAAATGAAATGTACAATTGAGAAAAAAGACTGCATATTTAGTTTCTGGGCCAGGAGATATTGTCGTTTAATTGTTTTAAAGAATTTTGTTTTCGTAAAGTGGATCTCATTTGAGAGGGAATGAGTGCAAAATCCTAGCAGAGAAGTCGGGAACAGCTGATTTTTTTATTCTTTATTAATTGTAAAATTAAAAAATCAAACAGAAATTCATTGATTCGATCAACGATATAAAGCTTTGTATCCTTGTTGTTCAAAATTTAAATAAAGGGTGGGTGAAACAGCTTAAACAAGAGTCTTTTGAATTTCCTGATTTAATTAATTTTCTGATTTTCCTGGTTTAATCTTTTTCTTCTGATTTTCCTGATTTAATGTTTTTTTTCTTGATTTTCGTGATTTAATTATTTTTTCTCATTTCTGTGATTTTTTTAATGTTTTCGTTGATTTTTCCGATTTCATTGATTGTAATCAATCGATTAAAAAATTTAAAAAAAAATCGCAAAATCATAAATCAGTTTCCCCTTGCTCGATCAGCTTATAAGGCAGATTCGCTGATTGATTTGTGTGCAAAAATATGATCGAGTGGTTTGTATAGTCATTTAAGAATTTAGATCAGTAGAAGTATATGTGAAAAACTAGTGTTCGAATCCAGCCTCGACCAAAAATATATAAAGTATATATAATTAGTTTTCTTCCTGGACGACTAAGTGAAAAACAAGCAACAATGACAGATTCCTATAGAAATTACCTGTACCAAGAAGTTAGTAAGCAATACTATGAAAATGTAAATAATTTCGGTTAATTTTTTTTCATAGTTTGAGTACATCTTAAAAAAACCACACTGTACCGCGGTGTCAAGAAATCCCGGTATTTAGCGTTTCCCAAAAACGCGGGTGTCAGACCGTTAATGCGGTTTTTTAAAACCGCGTTCTACCGCGTCTTGAAAAAACCGCGGTTTTTACTGTTTTTGAAAAGACGAATAAACGTTCTGACTCCCGCGTTTCGAAATACCGTTCCAAACCGCGGTTTTGAAAAACGCATTTAACCGCGTTTTTATAGCGAATTTTTTTCCGTGGGTACTAGTATCTCTATGAATGAGAGCATGAAATTTTCTCACTTGATGATGTACTAGTTGTTGTTGAGGTACTAGTCGTAGTGCTTGTTGTTGATGTGCTACTTGTCGATGAACTGCTTGACGATGTAGTGGTGCTGGAAGTTGTAGATGTTGAAGTACTTGTACTTGTACTTGTGCTTGTAGTCGTTGTTGTCGTACTACTTGTTGTTGATGTACTCGTTGTGGAGCTACTTGTACTTGTACTGCTTGTGGCAGATGTACTACTTGTTGACGTAGTTTCCGTTGTAGTGCTAGTTGACGAACTACTGGATGTAGAACTAGTTGTTGTTGAAGTCGTACTTGATGAACTTGTTGACGTCGAAGTACCAGTTGTTGACGTTGAAGTGCTAGTTGACGAACTACTGGATGTAGAACTAGTTGTTGTTGAAGTCGTACTTGATGAACTTGTTGACGTCGAAGTACCAGTTGTTGACGTTGAAGTGCTAGTTGATGTACTAGTTGTTGTACCACTACTTGTCGAAGTGCTACTTGTTGTACTCGTAGTAGTTGATGATGTACTTGTTGAAGTACTAGTACTAGAACTACTAGTATGTGAAGTAGTCGAAGTTGATGTAGTTGTACTTGTGGTAGTCGAAGTGGAAGTACTGGCACTTGAACTACTTGTTGTTGACGTGCTTGTCGTTGAAGTGGTAGAAGTCGAAGTAGTTGTTGTTGATGTGCTTGTTGTTGAGGAAGTCGTAGTCGACGCACTAATTGTTGAAGTAGTAGCTGATGTACTGCTTGTAGTTGACGAGCTAGTAGTTGAAGTACTAGTCGTTGATGCACTACTTGTTGAACTGCTGCTTGTTGAACTACTCGATGAAGTTGTTGATGTCGAAGTACTACTTGTCGAAGTACTGGTCGTGGATGTACTAGTTGATGAAGTGCTTGTTGTAGAACTACTAGTCGTTGATGTACTACCCGTAGTAGAACTTGACGTAGATGTGCTAGTTGTTGTAGAACTGCTTGTACTTGAAGTAGAGGTGGACGTGGAAGTTGTAGCTGTGATACTACTAGTTGATGATGTACTTGATGTACTAGTAGTAGATGTAACTGAAGTCGTACTGCTAGTTGTTGATACAGTTGTTGTTGATGTTGATGTGCTTGATGAAGACGAGGTCGTCGTTGACGTACTTGTTGGGCTAATTGTAGAAGTTGAACTACTAGTTGTCGAACTGGAACTACTCGTAGTTAAAGTCAAAGTACTAGTGCTCGATGTACTTGTACTTGTTGTAGATGCACTAACGCTTGTGGCCGAAGTGCTTGTAGTTGTTGTTGAAGTTGATGTGCTGGTAGTTGACGTGCTTGTGCTAGTGGATGACGTACTTGTACTAGTAGTTGAAGTACTTGTACTAGTCGTCGAGGTACTTGTACTGGTAGTTGATGTACTTGTGCTGGTTGTCGAGGTGCTAGTACTACTTGTTGAAGTTGTTGTACTAGTAGTTGATGTACTAGTGCTAGTAGTCGAGGTGCTAGTTGTAGTAGTGGATGTACTTGTGCTAGTAGTCGAGGTGCTAGTACTAGTTGTTGAAGTGGTTGTACTAGTCGTTGATGTACTTGTAGTGGTTGTCGAGGTGCTAGTACTCGTTGTTGAGGTAGTTGTGCTGGTAGTTGATGTACTTGTGCTTGTAGTCGAGCTGCTAGTTGTAGTAGTGGATGTACTTGTGCTGGTAGATGATGTACCCGTGCTGGTAGTCGAGGTGCTAGTACTAGTTGTTGAAGTACTAGTGCTAGTCGTTGATGTGCTCGTGCTGGTTGTCGAGGTGCTAGTACTAGTTGTTGAAGTTGTTGTACTAGTCGTTGAGGTGGAGCTGCTAGTTGTAGTAGTCGATGTACTTGTACTTGTAGTCGAGCTGCTAGTTGTAGTAGTCGATGTACTTGTGCTAGTAGTTGTAGTACTTGTACTAGTCGTTGAGGTACTTGTGCTGCTTGTCGAGCTACTAGTTGACGTGCTAGTTGTAGTGGATGTGCTTGCGGTCGATGTTGTAGTATCTGTAGTTGTAGTTGTAGTTGTTGATGTAGAAGTGCTTGTTGTTGATGTTGATGTCGTCGT
>OENT01003558.1:0-11769 GCA_900239685.1 Rotaria macrura | reverse complement strand
AATTAACAAATTGTGCTTTGAGCGAAGCTGTTTTGTGACGCTTGTTGAAATCAGTTATCTCAAACATTTCAAGTAAAAATGGTAACACGGTCACAAATATAGGCGTTAGTTGAGTTAATTTGATTAGAAGACGAATGCAATGAAATCGTAATGGATAATAACGAGCTGTTGGCACTAACCTGTTTAAAAGAAAAACAACAGCATTGGAAATATTTTTTGATCCAAAAGATATTGTGGATATTTTATTCAATATTTGATAAGAAGAATTCTAGACATTAGATCGATTCTGATGTAGTACGAGAACATCTCAAATATAAAAATAACGATAAACTATAGATTTCAACCTGATGTTAAAAGTAGTTAGAATTATCCTCATGGGATTCAATTATGAACTGAAATGGGTTTTAAGATATTATAAATTTCAGCAATAAATTTAGATTGTGTTTCCCTAAAACAGTTCAGATGACACAATATAAGAGAAGATTCATTTTTAAGAATCACATTAAAAGAAAATCTAGTCTTTCGTTCCAATTATGATTGGACAGTTCATGCAATAAATTTGAGGAAGGAAATGGAAGATGTCAAAGAAGAGACTCAGAGCACGAGAGTTTAGAATACAACGGGCACTATCCAGCAGAGAGAATCAGGCGAAAAAGTCAAATAAAAATTAATATATAGAAATGTTTTCACAAGAATCAAGACTTAAGCAGGAGACACGCATATTAAGAAGTCCGCTTAAAAATAATTGTTGGCATGATCACACTCACCTGATAATTGGTCCTTTTCATTTAGACTGCGGTCTATTTCTTTGTTAACAACTTATTTAGAACTTTTAAAAAGATTCAATGGAAAAGTGACCTATCATTTTTATTTCGATTAGATGCTAGTTATGAACGAACTCTGGCATTCTTTCGTAGGCATCGGTCAATTACTCAATGATATATGCAGTAGCACCTCTTTCAGATCGTATTTCATAAAAAAATATCAAATGTGTAGACCAGGCCGAAAGAAGAGATCCTCTTTTTATTTATTGATTTCCATTGTTTGCAATCTCTAATTAACTTAGTGAAATTTGTAAAAAAACAACGTCCCATCTTTTTTAAATACGAGAATTCGAACACCGACCATGAATGTTAATCGATTTCATTATGATGATAGTTTAGAATGAATCTTCAATTTAATGTTTTAAATCAAATTCCGGTTAGAATCAGTTTTATTAAATAACTATACCTGATTGTACCAATAATAAGTTCTGTAAGTGGATGAACAAGTTGTTGAATTAATTTCTCTTTATTACCATATAAAACTCCGATAACGTTGGTCCATAAACCTAATGCATGAACAAATTGCCAATTATAAACAGTTTGAATATTTTCCTGAATACAGAATTTTCGAATGAAATGCAGTTTAAAAAATAAAACAATCCCAGTCTTTTTTGTGAACCTGTTTTTTATTTTGAGTGGCTGTACGTAAATAAACGGCAAGTTGTCGAAGAAAAACAAAACCATGTTGATATGTAATCGTTGGATCAAGTGAATAAAGTTCAACTAAGGATCTTTGCATGAAATTGATTAATGGAAGTGTTGTCGGTGATGTAAATTTGCAATTTTTCAAATAATCCAAATACATTTTCTATTGAATTAAAAATGTTCGTTTAAAACAATGATCGTTCGAACGAAAAGCGTTTACTCGTAGAACAACGCCCATCATTTCTTTTCGATGTTCACGTATCAGGTGAAATATGCAAACAAATGAAATAACACGGCTGCGTTCATCTGACGACGTTGACCAAATACGTATTAATTCCTAGTTTATGAAAATCGACGCAACGGAAAAGACATATTCGCTTGTATGATCATAGTTTTTACCTTAACAAGTGCTTGACGGGTATTCGGTAAAACAATAACAAATGGAATGAGAGAACGAACATGCCGAAGAAGAATATTCAATGTACTTGGAACATTAATCATCGATATTAGCTAAATTTGTCAACAATTAATAGAGTCGAATGTAGAACTATTTCAAATGTGAACGAACTCGTGTAAAATGAAGTAAATATTTTTTCATTATATTTTCAATATATTTCCAGTTTGAACTTGTTTCAGGCTTCAATTTAGTTGTCGCCACGATTTTTATGCGAAGAAATCGATAAATAGCCGGTAATAATTGTTTCAGACAAACACGAACAATTGCATTGAATGCTTCGAANCTCGAATATGCGACTATTCGATAAGAAAATAGAAAACGTTTTCACCATGATAATTGTAAGAGAATGCTCATTGTTTTAGATCATCATTTAAAGGGATTCTTGAATAATCTACGTACAATAATGAATCAGCATAGTACAATACATATGTTAGAGAGTCGTTGTGATGGTTCTATCCTTTCTGAAAAACGATGGGTGGCCTGCAGAGTTCTCCGATTAAAACTTCTTAGAAGGGAAATCGCTATCATTTGACAAACGCTGTGTCTCGAATCAATCGAACCGTTTAGAAATCGGATAAAAACAAATGAAAAATTTGTGATTCCTTCGTTTCCTGTTACAGAAAGCATTGGAAAGTAATCCTAATCCAATTCTATTACGATTAAATCTTCAGAGATGCTAAATGAAACAAGTACTTTCGGATGTTTGGCAAGTAAAAGATAGTCTTAAATTTTTAATTGATGATTAGCTATTCAATGAAAATATGAATCACAGATTTCATTTTACAACAATCTTGAAAAAGTTACTGAATTAGAGCTGATTGCGTCCAACAACCTAGACTAGTGATTTTCAACATATAACTTAAAAATTCGAATGTACCCTCATATTGAACAATTGAGTTCTAGTCTACTTAAACCTTAGTTGCTATAACATGTATACTGAACTATGATGAGTGATGGTTTATTTCAGTTTGAACATCATATGTAGCTTCAGAACAGAGATCCGCGAGTCAATCAAAAAAGCGACTAGTCACCACCTCGTCATGCTGGCGAGTCGCTCATTGCCGCCTCGCCTCGCCTCACCGAAAGTTTATAATAAAATTGTTATTTTTAGGTACTTTTTCAAGCACCCATAACAATCACTATCCTTTTATTTTATACAATTAAATAAAGAACATTTTATATATTTAAATAAGTTAAAAGAACAAACATATTAATGATAATCAAATAAATAAAGATCATTCATTTTTTTACTGAGTGTATTAACAATGCTCTGAGAACTGCGTCAGTGCAATAGTTGGACTAGACTGAATAATGAAATATACGTGTATCCGGAGTGTGCTAAAGGTCATCTAGCAAAAATAAAACTGCATAGGTGTACAGGATTATGATCAAATGAACTCATTTTTTTTCTAATGGTAGAGATACTTCAAAGTTTTTATTCATCAGTAAAAGGTTTGATAACATCAATTAGACTTATTATCACTAATTTAAAAGATAAAAATGCACATTTCTATGCGAAAGATAAACTATGAATTTGGGGTTTCTATAATCTGATGCGTATTCCTCTGTTCTTAGATTTTCAAAATGATGTAATACTTTATTTGAATCCTTGAGTTTTCTCTATTTTATCTAACATCGCAAAATCCTCTCAAATCAGTTTGCACTGACAAGATCTGGAAACACCAGTGACTTTAGTTGAAGTTTGATAAAGTACTACTTTTGACAGTGAACAAATTAGCAACGCTATTCGAGAACTTACTGAAGAATCATATTTTTAGAGGTCTTATTTGCTGATCATTTTGGTTAACAGATGTTCCATGTTCATCAAGAAAAGGTGTTTCTCGAGTCAAAATACTGGAAAACGGCAAATAGTGCTAGGCAAAGCATACGACATTTTCTAGTACTACGACACTGATACCGTTAGTTCTTGATGAAAATAGAACAATTTTTTTAACCAAAATGATCAGTATAACAATCTCTAAAAATTGGAATTTGCGAATAAACTTCGGGATACATTTCTATTTGTTGTGACTGACAACTGATAGAAGTGTGTTTGAAAAGGTCAAACTCCGTGTTCAAGTAGATGATGTTAGCTTTCAAGTGTGTTAATAAGCGGCTACCACTTGAATAGAAGCTTGGAAGTATCCTCGACCATCACGAAAAATATCAGATAATTTGTTCATCACGCTGTAGAGATATACAGTTTTCTTTTTTAAGCTGATTGTTGAGACACCCTGCACACTAAGTTATTGTCCCGATTTGATAAACTTCACTACAAATGGAAACGCTTAGAAAGAGCTGCATAAAATCGAAAGATATCCTTAAAGATTTTCCATTTATTCATCAAAAATAACATTCTAAGTATAGGCGAGTCGACTCGGCCAGTTACAAAGTCAACTCGTGCTCGCCGCGGTCTAGAAAATGTCGACTCGCCTCGCTTCGTGGCGGTGTGAGGCGAGGCAAGTAAACTCGGCGATTTTCGGATCTCTGAACTTCAGAGATCAAGAAAAACACGGACAATTTCATGTAATGTCTCTATCGATGATTATCGAGTAAATTTATCGACATTCTCGAGAATTCTGATCATTTTATTGTAGTCATAGTTAAATATATGGATTAGAAGACTTTCGAGCAGCTTTTTCTAAAAATATTTTTGCATTTAACTATAGAATACATGTAGGGTCATCTAATTCTTGTTGACAATCCGAAGATACGAACATTCGAGCAAATGACCTAATCTTTTCAATTACGACAGGTCATTGACTGAAAAGAACTTCCATGTAAAAATAGTAAGAACGAATCAATTGCTAAATACGATAGAAGACAAATTATCGAACATCAACATTTTACGATGACAAAATGAAAGACTTTTATCTAAAAGTATCTAACTAATGATCAAACATACATTCTGGATCATCGATTGCACCGGCAGTTAATTGTTTCCTTTTCTTTTTCTTCTTATCTGCATTAGCTGATACATCAGCCCCACCGTATGCTGATTGTACGGCTAGACCAAAAGCTCGTAGAACATGTCGAATGGTGTTCAGTGTTGGTTGACTTTTCTAAATTTGAAAATAAAATTTCGGTCGAAGAAATTCATGAAAATATTTTACTTGAAGTTGATTAGACCATTTTTCGATTGTTTCAGTTGTCACTTGTTGTTTTTCTTCTTTACTCAATGGTTCACCTTCCTAAAACATGAATTGAATTAGTTGCTATCGTTGAAATGACATGTCAAGTCATACGTCATCGGACATCGGTTCCATTTCGACGAGTTCCTCGGGTAATTGATGAATATGTTGTTCGGGATCGTCGTCGGGAATCGATTCATCATCGTCGAAATCAAGTAGACCGGCATCTTCTTTTTTTAAGAACTTATAAAACTCTGGATCAACGTTTGCTAAATCAGCTAAATCTTGTTTGTGTTGGTCTGATGCTGATATTCCATTTTCTTTGGATCTAAAAATGGAAGTGTTAAATATTTTATGACTTGATTCCAGAATGATTTTCATTTACTTTTTGTTCTTTTTTATATCTTTTTTTGTTGATTTTATCGTTCGAGGTTTCATCTGAAAAGAATATCTGATTTTATTTATAGAACAATGGTGATCATCGATGGAAGCGTTTTTTTTTTTTCAAAGTATAAAATAAAAGTTTATATAAATAGATAGGAAAAAAAAGAAAAAGTTTTGTTTTTCATTTATCTGACCTATGCACACATGAATTACACACATAAAAAAGAAAAAAAAGAACACCACTGTTTCTATGAAGAAAAATGAACGGAAAATTGCTGAAATGGCTGCAGATTATATTGAGCAATTGAAGCGAGTAACCATTCAGGTTTGACGTGAGCCGTATATGTATGATCTTTTCGTTTGATTTCATTGCATAACACGATTATGGTTGATGATTGAGTTTGATTGGAATCATCAACGATCGTGCCAGCACAAAGATAGATTAGTTCACGAAGTGCACGATTATCAGCAAGAATAGCTTGACAGCCATGTTGTTCTGGACATTCCAAACGAAATGCAATACCTTGGAAAAGACCTTGTGAACGAGGAATACGCGAACGAAGAAAACCACCATGATAGCCGTATGTTGGATCACCGAGAAATATTTCATAGATTTGCGATGGAACGATGATTTGATGTGTGAGTGATGCAACAAGCCACTGAATACTAATTATTGGTAAATGACGAGCAGTTGCTTGAATTACTTTTAATGTTAAAGGACAAACAAGCGGAGTATTTTCGTCCAATGAATCGGTTATTAAGTGAGTCGTTGTTTCATCGACTGTATTCGAATAACGAATATTAAAATGAGAGATAAATTGTTCAAAGATGATCTACGTGTATAGAAACAGAAAGGCATAGAAGTATCAACAGACGATGTTACATTTATTGATAAATAGATAGGAATTTTTCAAGAATGTTGCTCCATGATGTAACTAAACCTATTTAATCAATAATTTTCACTCAAATTCTAAATCTACATGAAACTGTTGAAAAGATTCAAGTTACGAGGCAACTGATCTTCAGTTTTAATAATCAATTTATTAAAGATTTCACGTTATTGTAAGATATTTCGAATGGTAGTGTGAGAATAAATTGAATGCTAATGAACAATTTTCAATTGCTTACACACAATGAGTGTAATTTATGATACATTCAAATCTTATAACGATATTATCTTCAATTTTCATATGAAATTGATATTAATAATGTTTTACGATAGCTGACAAAATTCCAGAGTCTACAAACACTACGAGATGAATTACAAAAGGAAATAACTAAATAGAATTAGCAATGCCGGAATTTTCTGACAATCTTTCCCAGGTCTTTCTTCCAAATTTCTAAAACAGAAAACATAGTGAAACTTTAAAATTTGAATATTTATTCATGCACTAGAATCGTTAACTACAAATTGATAATCCATAGAAATTCGGGCGTGAAGATGATTAATCATCAACAAGTTGTTGACATTTTATTATATATTCGGTAGATTTTCAACGAAAAAATCGTCTTAAAAGTACAATAAAATGTCTCCATGTTGTTTAAAAGCTTGACTGTTGGTCCCGAACAACATTTTTAGAAAAATCGCTTATGGAAACTTTGCTTTAGTTTTGTTTTTTTTATTTAAAATGGTGAAAATTACAGATCTGTTCTAGTTTCTATCGAACAAGATCTTTTATGTTGAAATGGATATTTTATTCTTAGATTTTGTATTGATAACAGCTTGTATAATGTTTACGATAATCGAAAAGTTTTCCGTTTGACAAAACCAGTCAACAAGAAAACTGGTTACTGCCAGAAAAGAACTTGCAAAATTGATTTAGTTTTTAGGTGTAGACTATTTAAAGAGAAGATGATTTATTTGAAATGATACTTTCAGATTACGATGAAGATCGTACGAGTTAGCGTTAAGCGAAATTCTACGTTATATTTCATGACTGCGATTTGTCTCTTGGTGTTCTCCAATAGACTACAACTGTATGGAAATGAGTTTTGATGAGAGAAGTCACTACTTGTGTATTCGAAATTCTCCGAAAAATCAAACTTGAAGAAAATCTTATTTCATTTACCTGTTGTTCTGCTTTAAGACTAGATTTAGCTAGAACCATAATCGACGGTGACGATTCTTCAAGTGTCATTGTTTGTTTTGAAAGTTTTGCTGTTCGATTAATCTATTTAATATATGAAAATAAATACGATATTGCTTTATTGATATCAATAATTTAAATTGGGTACTTGAAGTGGAGTGCTTGTATCGACAAGAAATTGTCGTGTTTTAACTAATTGTTCTACACAAGTACATGCTGTTAAATCTCGACATACAACATGTTGCTCAGTTAATAGATCTGAATGATATTGTATACCGATGGACACCGATTCACTATTAAGTGATTCCGTTTGTATTGATTGATTTCTTATTTCAATTGATTTTGTTTGACATTGTTTTTCAAGAAGAATCGGATGAAATATGGAATCATCTGTTTGTGTATCGGTCGATACTGCTACTGTTGTTGTTGGTGGCATTTGAGGACTTTGTGGATGAATAGGATCAAATACATTCGTTGGTATTGGAGATGATAATGGTTGCGCAGGTAATGCAAATGTAATACGTGATGTCGTTTTAACTTGAACAGCTGAACATAAGTAACAAGAGAAAAAAGAAAGATAGATTCATTCTTTACTCTTCTACTTTCAAAATTGATATGAGTTGATTTACGTGAACTTGTCTGAACTGATGCAACGCCGATATCTTGATTTCCATGAGCTGACCGAGTAAGAATCGGTGATGGTAATGTTGGTGGATGTGAACGAATATTTTGAATTTTTTCACCGATTTTTCTGTTGTGTTCATCGATTTTTTTATAATTTGATCGAATACCTGAAAATTAAAATTAAAATAAAACAAAAACAATTTAAAAAAGAACATGAATATCTAAACCTGGCCCTTCAATATATAATTTTGACTGCTCAATGAGACGTGTCTCTTCATTTTCTTCATCAACAGTTGTACAACCATCTGAACTTCCAGCTGATGATTTGCCTGATAGAATATGAATATAATTTTAATGAAATATAAATGACAATCTGATTACCAATAGGTGTCTTCGTCGTAGTTCTTTTATTATTTAATGCAGCTGTTCGGCGAAGTTTTTTCGAAATAGGCTCAATGGTCTGTTGATGTTCAGATATTGTTGTTTTTCGTTTGTTTGCATTTGATCGATTGCTTGTTTTATATTCTTCATCATTCTCTGTTTCATCATCATCTTCTTGTGTGTTAACAGTTCTTCGATTTTTCGAACGATGTTTAACGTTTTTGTTTCGTGATGTTGATTTTTTCTCTTTTTGTTTGTCTTTTTTATTCATTGATTTCGTTAAGTTAAGTAATTGCATATCTTCATAGGTATGATTTTTTTCTTTGAATACTTGTTGAAGAGTTAAATTCGTTGCTGAACGAGTCGATGTCGTTGTAGATTGAATAGCAGGCGAACGACGAAGTGGTGTACTAGTTAGAAGCATTGTATCAATCAACGAAGGACGTGATAAATTACTATTAGTTATGGTTGATGCCGATGCTTTCTTTCTCACGGTTGACGTGGGCATTATATACAATTAGGAATAATATTTTTTCTTATGAGGATAACTTAAATCTGTATGTACAACAATATAAAAGAAGAGAAAATAAACAAGAATACTTAATGGACTGCTGAAATAGCCAATAAGAAAAGAAAAGCAGAGTGCAGGACATTCGATGTGAAATCATCAATCTTGAAGGTTTATGTTCTTTGCAATCTTGATAGTTGACATCCATATTACGCAGTACCAGTGTCTACAAATTTGAGTTGCTCGTTTTTGCACATGACTTTGGTATGATCTAAATTTTCTTAATGGAAAATAAACCTGTAACTGAAATTCCAAATCCAAACACCGATTTAGATTATTGCCGTCGATTTACAGCATTGTTCGATGCAGAGATTCGTACTTAAAATTCGAAATGAAAAGGCTGAAAAATATCTCTTGCTATTCTTCTAGAAGATTGGTATGAATGTTTTTATAAAAGTTTCCTACATGGAATATTAACACTGAGTGATTTTAAAAATATATGTTCGCAATGTTTTTCTGATGTTGATTCATCTGCGTTTGCTGAACTTGTCTTTCAAGAATACAACTACTGTACACGCTAAATTCAAAGTTTCTATTGTTGTGGAGCACAACTGCTGATTCGATTACGTGTAGTGGGTTGTTCACAGATTAGGTCAACGCTGAATATGTGTAGGCAGACTTCCTGGTAATACTGATCAATTCTAAGCTTCTCAGGTGGATTGTTCCAATCATTGGATCCACTGGAAGAAACTTCAAGAAATCTCCAGCCAGAATAACATATAAATGTTCCGTTAACTTCCAGTGTCATCCTGCGGGACTGATCCCTATTTCTCCACCTGGGAGTAAAGAGGTCACATAGGTAGCATTGATTTTGATGCGATGTTTTACCACTTAAGCTGAAAGAAAAAAATAGCACATAAGAAAAGTTAAAATAAATAGGTTCATACGAGAAAAAAGAAGTATTAATTCGGAAGTCGCGCTTTAGATTTCATTATCCTTTGGTCAAGTTATGATAAATGTTGAAGTCATTATTCCACAACAGCTGTTTTTTTTCTTTTTTCTTTTGCTCGCCAGTTTGAAGATGATCCAATTTTTGTTGAAGTATCACATCCTCTATTTTAATAACAGAATTAAAATAATAAATGCTAGGATGGTGTGGCTTTATTCAAGTTGTACGCACAAGAATTTCAGACTAATAAAGGAGGTCCTGTTTTGCTAGAAATAAGTTCAATCCTGGTCATTCTATGAAAATACAACATGTTTGCATCTACAAAGAAAACTCACTAGATCGACAAAAAGCATAAAGAAAAAGGGAGACCAAGAATTCATCAGTCATTCCGTGTTATTTGTTGTTTTTCGACCTTCCGAGAACTTTTGTACTCGAAATTTTACCTTTCAGGCAATTAGTACTCCTCCAGGATGTAGTTTTTGCTGCCGGTGAGAGAGTAATTTAAGAGAGAATGAATGTCCCAACTACGAAACCGTTAATCTACAATTTACAGGAGTAATGATAAATCACATTTTCTTTTGAAGTATTATCGCCTTACATCTTTTCGATCAACTATTTGCAGCCAGGTCTGTCGCGTACAATACAACAAAACTGCTAGAAAACTATGATAGATGCGATGAATAATTGATATATTATGCTTTATGTAAACTAAAATGGTGCTAGGCGAGAGGCACAAATCAACTCATGCAGCTTGAGATCCGTTAATATCATCTAGAGCAATCAGAACATCATCACTTAAAAGTGTGATATAAAACATGAAATTCTGTCAATCTTTTGGCTTAAGTTTCCTTTTAACAAGTTCGTAAACAATCTTTGATTTATTTTCATCAGTACTTTGATGGAAACTTCTTGGTTTCCAAGTAACAGCGACGTTGTTTCAGAAACACTACGATTAAGAGGTTTGGTATACAAATATATGTACTGAGTCTTAAAGACAGATATGATAGATGTGGGCGTACCAATCGATGGAATATTTATACTCTCATCTTACGCACACCCTGTTGCAGTATAACCTGAGTTTCGACATTTTTCTTTTCCACCAAAAACAATAGAATCATAAACACATCCATCTAAAACAGATCCATGATTATATGAATCTTGCCCATATCCATTATTAGATGGAACGTTGCAAAGAAGAATCTGTATGTATGCAACTAGCTGGATATTATATTCATATCTATCTATTATTGAGAAATATCTAGATCTCGCAAGCTAGACCAAAAGGAAGAGTAATATTTTTCAATGAAAAGTCGGAATTTCTTGCATGAGTGATTAGGGAATTGAAAGAGTAGGTGCATGAGAGTACCTAGACTTCGAGTATTCTTCAAATATAAGGTAGGAAAGTATCGAATGGCAGATACTGACAATATGATAAAATGAAACAAGAGTATGCACGCATGAGCGAGGCTTGGGTGCGTATTTTGTTGTAGGCATCGAGTCGGCTTTGTGTTCATTACAAATCGGCATTCAGTTTTTTTTTTATTTTTTTATTTAGCTTGACAAATGTGACACTCGGAAGTGCTTACATGTTAAAATTGAATAAGGATAATTTCTTAAGCTAAAAAAAAACTGCATCATAAAGCAAAATACTACATATACTCCGCCGATATTAATACCCAGACTTTCTTATCACGCTTGATGGGATGTTAACCGTGGATTACCATAATAGATAGTGAAATAAAAAATGAACGAAATAAAGAATGAACGAATTCGAGAATA
>OENT01003557.1:0-11789 GCA_900239685.1 Rotaria macrura | reverse complement strand
TAAGAGTGGTTTGCTAGCAGAATTCAATATACTGAAGTCTTGAGAACACCATCCAATGCATGTGAACCTGCGATAATCTGATTCAGTGTTAACTATTGATAGGAGCTTTATGGTCGACATGCAGTTGCAACAAGTAATCGGTAAAATATCGGACTCGTAATAATGGCTGTGTATCTTGGCTTATGGGAACATCGAACTGTATCCTTGGTTTTATACATGATTTTCTCTAATAACTGCATGCTATTGTGCACGTGACTTTATAGAAGACGGAAAATAAGCGAAACTATCTTCATTCTTAATTCTTTATACTCTCTAACAAGCCGGTTGCGCTCAAATTCACGGAAGGTGTCCGAAGTGATTTTTCTGACGTGTTGAAAAAGTAAAAGAGCGCTCTTCGTTGCCCATTAAATACCAGTGTAGGAAGTTCATTAAAGTTTTCCGACAAGAGAAACAGATCGCCCTTGAGTAGTGTGGCACTTATACTTTGAAACACTTCAATTCAAGTGTAACAGTTTAAGGGTTTTTAGAAAAGCGTTTGTGAAGTTATCAAACGATACGACATATTCCCTTGGGATTCGCTCAAAACCTAGTTCCAAATGTACTTATCGTGTTCCGAGTGCGACTCGATCAGCTCTATCGAACGATGTTATTTGATATCAATACCTCATGGTGTATTTCAGAAAATCGTATTTTACTGTATTTTTCTCATGTAGTTAGAGCCAATTCCAAGCATATTTGTTAGTGAAATTTGCTCAGGGTCGTTTCGGAATGCTGCTGCTTTTTTTTCAAGCGTACCTTGACGAGCTCTATCGATTGGTTTAATTAGATTTCCGATAGCTTACAGCTATCTTTTGAGAACCCAGCTTCTATTTGAAAACTGATTGCTTTTAACAGTATTTCCTTCTGGTATTCATACAAAAACTGGTTTCTGAACTCAGATGCCAGTTTCAGGTGCAAGGCGACGAGCGCTATCGGTCGACGTAAAAATGTGTGCAAAATATATTACCAATAAAGCAAAAATCCAATAAAACCGTCAAAACCATGGTTTTCGAAAGAATTTGCGTCAGATATGTATCTAGAACGGATTTCCAATCGTGAAAACTGAAGCCAACTAACATTCAAAACTAGTTGTACTTGAATCATTCAGCAGAAATATCGTAAAGCCGAAAAGAAATCCATCAAAATTCTTCCCATGTGAAAAAATATTGGGTATAAACGCGTTTGAAAACGCGTTTCAGATGCGTTCGAAACGCGACAGAAGACGCGTTTAGACGCGTCCAAAAAGAAACATCTGACGCATCCAGACGCGTTTCTGGGACACGTTTAGATGCGTCCCAGGAACGCGTCTGGACGCACCATATTCCTGGATGCGTGTGAACGCGTTCGGCAAAATAAACGCGTCTGTATGCGTCAGATGTTTCATCGTATGTTTGGACGCGTCTAGACGCGGCCGAAAAATAAGACGCGTTTGAACGCGTTTGCCTCTGTTTTGGGCGAAAGAAATCGTCTTGTTCTCGTAGATTCGAACTGCGTCATCATCAAATTCACAAGCTGGCAAGCCATTCTGAGAGGCACAGAACAAGTTTTATATTTTTAAACAAACCTTAAGATTGCGCGGTGAACGAGCCTAGAACATAAGACGTTTGATTATAAATCTACATACCCAAGCCAATGAACCACATTAGCTTATAGATATGTTGAATACATATCTATTTTGATAACGCAAATTGCAGAATCACTTGAGTATACAGAATTGCGTATCGAAAGAAAAAGATACGTAACGATCGCTTATCAAATTATTTATATACAGCTATAGAAAAGAAGACAAAAAAAGTTTTGGAAGTATAGCTCAATAAAAGATCCGTTTTTGTAAATAAAATTATTTTATTTTTAAAAATAAACAAAATGAAATTTAACTAAACGAACAATCTCTTTTTAAGATCAAAGGTAAACAGCAAGTATAATCTAATCTGGTTATCATAATTACAACTAATGAATCGTGATGGACTTGTAATTAATTCTTAGCCTTTTAATGATAAAATAGATTTTCTTTTATTTTGATTTGAGTTAAATTTCTGCTCAACACAACTTTTTATTTTCCTTCATTTCAAGTGAGAAATTTTGTTTATTAATTTTCACCTTGTATACAAAGGAAAACTCTGTTTAACATAGATATCTCGTAATGAAAGTTAAAATCAATAATATTGTTGGCTAATAAATTAGACTAATTCATGACACGGATGCTATTTGAAACTATTGGGACAGCAAACTAACTTGATATGATATTAAGTTAAACTTTCGGAAAGTCCTATTTGACCAGAAAATGCGTTGGGAAGTGCGGTATAACCTATCTATATTTACTCGAAAAATGAAACGTGTTCTAATAAAGGATACGTTCAGATGCGTTTGCTCATTTAAACGAATCCATACTTATCCAAAGATAAAACCCGTTCATATACGAATGTATTCAGATGCGTCTATGCAAGGCGTCTGAACGCGGTGATTAGTTGAAGTGCGTCGAACTGCGTTTTTACTTTAACAATAGTGAAACGGATTTCTATTCTAGATGCGTTTAGATGCGGTCATTAATTTGGACGCATCCAGACGCGTCCGTCAAACGCGGCTGAACGTGGTGATTACTGTAGACGCGTTCAACTGCGTTTTCATTTTTACAATTACGAAACGCGTTTCTAATCTAGATGCGTCTAGATGCGATCATTGATTTGAAAGCGTTCAGGTGCGTCTGTGAAACGCGCCTGAACGCGTTCTATTTACATGTGTTACCATAGCCGCGTCTACACGCGGTTAAAGCGCGTTTAAACGCGTACAGTGTACGTTTGAGTTTTATATGGGAAGACGGTTACCAAAGCATCTCCCCCCATTACAGACCATAGAAACCAGTGTATGAATTCATTACATACATAACAACCAGTATTCTATTATCGTCATACATCACAACATTATTTGCCGCTTCTTTCAATTTTTTTATAAAAAATGTTAAATTAAGAAAAATGAACAATGAAAAATTGAAACTAACGAGTGAATAGAAGCAATGAAAATGATAAATAGCGCGCCTATCACAGAAAGACGATGCAAAAAATTCGTCATATTACATTCTTTTTTGGTTTCTATTAGGATATGAAGCTATAGATATGTGAGTTCCACATTTTAGCCCCAACGGGGCTGCGCTAACTAGCTTTTTATCATGTATTTACTGCTTAAGGGATTCAAGGTTTTTCTACCAAGTACGTGATAATACATCTCAATAGATGTTAGTAAATGAGACTACAAATCCTGTGGTCGTCTATGTTGTTAGTTCCTGAGTCCATTTTATGCTTGTATTTGAGCAGCTTTGGGTTCCATCTATGAAACGAAGTACTTGGGCTCTATTTTCAGAGTGAATTACATCGACTGTACTTCCGTTAATATGCCATAACAAAGGTTGATAGTAGGCTTGAAATAGCTAAAACATTCTGGCGGATAGTTATGCCATAGTATGAAAGTATGCTGAAGTATGTCATTTTCGTTTTTGCCTCCTTGATCAATAACAAGTTTTTTACATTCGCTTTATACAACATAGCTGTTAAAACATTTTCACTGTACGTAGTGATGATAAGAAAACTATATTATTGTAGATAGTTTTCAGAAAGTAGCTGCAAAGTAAGAGACTGCCATAAAAAAGTTACATTCTTCTTTTATCTAAACAGGCACTTCACCGTCGCATAAGGTAATGGAGATGACTTATTGAAATCCTTTGCGTACTAAAACTGTCGCTTATTTAACATTTATGAAAATTACATATATACAGCAGGAGTACAAGGAATTATAATGAAGTATAAATGAAGTATCGTGAAGTACGAGTGAAGTACAATCGAAGTACAACTGAAGTACGGTGAAGTACGACTGAAGTACAGTGAAGTACCGATGAAGTATGCAATCCTGAAGTCTCACCTTTCTTCCTTGGATTGAAAAGTTTTCGCCAATTATTTTGTCAGCTTTCTAGTTCAAGTATTTTTTAGTCAGCCATTCTGGAAAAACCCTTAAGGAAAAATACACTTTCTATTAAAAACACTTAGAATACAAGTGTCAACATCGGCTTTAAATTAAATTTGAACCTGGCATTAATCTTTCAAAAATAATAGAGATTACGGAGAAATTTCAAGAACTTGAGTATTCGAACGATTCGATGACAAGGATTAAGCTACGATGTATATCTTATGCTTTGTTAAAAATTTGAGTGCACTAATTTTAGTCAGAATTTCTGGTTTTGTTTAATAAAACTATATGATTATGGATATAGAAAATTTTAGCTTGATAAAAGTACACATCGTAATCTCTTCAATAGAACTAATGGTGACTTTCAAACTCATTGATCTTCGTAATAGTGACGGAAAATGAGAAACTAGATTATTTAGGATTTTTCAGCAGCCTGATAAAAATTGCTTTGTAGCATTACAGTTGTTTCATATGAGATACATCGGTTAGTAACAATAAACGGATACCCCTACCTTCAGCTTTTTCAAATTATTCACTCAGTATTATGTACGCTCCGGAATGAAAATGAAATAGGAGAGTATGTGCATTTATTCTTCGTCCTTCGAATTTGACGTCATGATTACTATACAACCCCTGCAAACATGATTCTACATTAAAGAACGCAAGAATAAAAACAAAATGTTTGATTTCGTATGCAAGCATGTTTTCAAAACAAAAAAACTAAGTTTTAGTTCTGTTTAACCTGCATTTTGCACTTCTTGTTGTCTATGGTAACCTCAAAGTCAATGTGTTCACTTCAATTCTGGAAAGAAATGTCCTCATTGCATAGAATCAGTTTATTCAAACTTCATTAATTGCTAGCAAAATTTACAGGCAACATAAATGAGAAATTTACGTTCTGTTCCTTTTGCAACTCAAAGACTTGTTGCAAACGGCTCAAATGGGTATATACTTTAAGACAATTTTTAATAAAACTTTATTGAAATAAATTATAGTTAAAGTAGTTCTTTTTAAAGTGAAATTTCAAGATCCTTCTCACTATAAGCCTAAATATATTAACAACATGCATATTAGTTGAGAATCTACAAGAGATTCTACATATTTTTGCAAGTATAAGTAACCAATGCAAAGATTACTTCTCATATTTACTCCTACGCTGTGAATACAGTATTTTTTCTCTTTTCTTCGCTGTCTTTGTCGTAAACGGTATGTAGAGGCTGTTCAACTGTTTAAAAGTCTAAATTTGCATCACATGGCGTTCGTCTGCCTGCATAGACTGTGACAGAAAATTTATTTAAACGCATTATTTAATAACTTACTAATCAAACAATGGATTACATCATAAGTTTCCAATTAATGCTATCTGAGAAGATCAGTAATGCCCTAGCGCAGAGTAAGAAAGACATGTTTTTACTCAGGTCAAGAGATATAGGTCTGGTCCTGCAGTGTCAGTTGACTGAAACGATCGATCTGTATATATATGACTTGCGATAAAACACAGCTGGAACCTCATCAGAATATACGATGGAATGCAAAATTAATCATCTACTTCTATACAATTAATTTGTTGACTGTTGAATGACGAAAGTGTGAACGGTAGAGAGCCCCAGTGTCTACCATAGTATAGGTCATTATTTCATTTCTGTGTATGTTCCTTTTTAGCGTCTAATTTACTTTTTTGTCAGATTCTTTTGAAAACATGGTGAAACGCAAGTAGTTCTTAGCTTTTCAAAATTACTCACCTACATACAGAGAGAGCTGTTGCTCACTGCATACTTGACATTAGTATAATATTTTCACACTGTTTATCAATTGAAACCTTAAACCACATATTTTAATTGACAAAACGCAAAATAATATGCAAAAACCGTTTTTTGGAAGAAACAATCTCACAGACAAAATAAAGCACTGTTGAGGAAATCGAAGCTACATTTGTTTTGAATCCGTGGCGATTTTTCCGAAGGATTATCCCGTAGAATACCTTAGGTTAGCATGTGCGCTTTTCTTGAAAAAGTTCCCTCAACAAACCTTTCCAACAAGAGGTCGACAGGTATCATTGACGAAAAATTTTACAATAGAAAAGTAATATGCCTTTTACGCCGCAACAGGTCTATTGCTGCTTGTGGTCAAGCATTTTCTTTCAAAATGCATCACGATTCACCCACAAGAACTTTCCAACTAAGCCGTGCTAGTTTCCAAGTAGAATTCGAGGAACTCTATCTATTGAATATCTCATTAAATGGATTATGTACTTTAGGTATACGAAAATCAGTCTTTTGATCCAAGCATTTGGAGCGATTCGCTCAGGAAATCTTTTCACCTGAGCTGTACTACTTTTCATGTCGAGCTTGATTAGCTCTGGTAAATTGATAGTGTTCAACGTGCCATCTGTACTCAGAGCGCAAGCGAAACGGGTAGCTGGAGACTAGGTTCAGTTTTTTTCTGTGAACGTTTCGAGTAATATGATTGCTGTCGGAGATTGAAGCGACAAAAGCTGATTAATGTTTTTAGAATCATCCAGAATCCTATCCGAGAGTATTCAGATAATTTGGAAGTTTGTGTCGAGTTTCGTGTAAATTCTGTAAGCATAATGTTTTGGTGTTTTTGGAATTCCCTTTTGATATTAATTACAAATAATCGTAGAGGGCGCAATTCTTCACTTAAGAAATACTTTACTTCTTGTGAATATAGACGAGAATATATGAAGGAAAGAAAAACTTTATGATTGGCTGATATGATTTAACATGATAGCAAGGGCACGAAAGAAATGAAGAAAAATAATTTATTCCAAGCTTGTATTCGAAGGAAGGAGAGTATAAGATATGATCGGTCGCTTGTGTCAGAAAAAATGAAAGAAAAAATTATTCATCCTTCGTTTCTCTTTAAAAGATGAAAAGAAAAATAATAAGTCCAGTGTTTAAATTCACAAGGAGAGGAAAAATTTTTCGTAGGATGATTCTATTGAAAAGAAGCAAGAAAGATTTTTTTTCTTATTATTGTATGATTCAAGCAAACCTTGAATTGTGACTTCAGATGATGGCAAATAAAAATTAGGCACAGCTGGCTTATGTCGACTGAAGGAAACGGAGGGAGGTGGCTGGGAACGTGATACTGAGGTGCCTCTCCTAATTTATAAGAATTTCGTATTGAGAAAAGGCCTTGTCTTCGATTTTGAAAATTTTAATACTACTTTAGCTGCAGTTTTATAATTGTCGCTTCCCTAATTTAGGTACGCTTAGAACAACTCTGAGGCATAGCTTGAGTTTCTCAATAATACAAAAGGAAAATTAACAGTCAAGTTATCGTGCTACACAATAAAATAAGATTGCACACCAATATACCATTTAAGAGTTTATACAAAATCTCATAAACGGAAAAGGGGTTTATTACATGTTGCATTTTCATAAACCCTCAAAGGCATATTGATGTGCGCTTTTTTCTTACAGTGCAGTCTCAATCTTGATCATTCCTTGAGAAATCATGCAAGGTTCTTTCAGGATCCGGTTACAGAACCCGGCGATTCCTGATTTCCGGAATTTTCAGGGTAAAATAGGAGTCTGTTCAGGATTTTTTCAATTTCCTACCGAGATAATATTCTAGCGTGAGAATACATGATCCTAACAGGATTTATTCAAGATCGTGCACAGGCTCCTGTGCAGTATTTTTTTATGTTCCTACCTAGGGATTATTCGAAGAGTAGAATGCATGATCCTCTCATGATTATGAAGGAAAATTCTACAGGTGATTTTATTCAGTTCTCTAAAAGATATAGGTCAAATCTTTGTTTTAAGATCTTGTCATTAGTGACGACCACTTCGTTTCTGGATCTTAGCATGAGATCAACTGGAATGAGACATTAATTAATTCCAGAAAGCTTCAATCAGAATATGGCTATGAAAATGTAAGGATTCAGTAAAGATCTTTTCACGTTTCTGTTTAGTCAACTCAGCCGTGTTAATTTCTCGAGAAAGCCTAGAAGGATCTCTTTGGATCATAAATTTTATGAACCAGGACAAGTTTAATGCAGGAATGTGTTTAGAACTTGTTCATGTTCTTTCTGAATTAAGTTTGAAAGATCTTACTAATATTAACTGTGCATTGTATCAAATAACGTGTAGAAAATCATACAGAGAGTTTTGTCAAGATCTCTTTAGGATCGGAATAGGAGGATCCTAGCCAGAACAAACAAGAGCAGTCAGAATTCTTAACTAAGAAATGCTGCTGAACTTCGATCAGGATCCTGAGCGGATCTATTCAAGAATAGACGTTTGAATGCTTTAAAAAAATTATCATTATGATCAGAATCTTGATAAGAAGCGTAGAATATCCAATTTAAGACATTTCCAGGTTTCTTTTTAGAGACTACTCACAATTTAATACTCAGATTCCTGTTAAGAACTGAGCAAGAATGAATAAAACAGCTCCCTTACGTTTTAAATTTTGCTAAGATCAGAATCTGTTGAAGCCTTCCAAACTGGTAAGAACGAAAATTTCAAAACCAATGCAGAGTAAAATTTCAACAACATTATAAACAAGGATTTTCCTTGATCTTATCGTGCTTTCGTTCGAAAAGCGAGAACTTGCTATAAAACCACGCAGGGCAAACAATCAGATACTAAGACCTGACAAGATTCTGCGCCTGTTCTTGTATGATCAGACGAAAAATCGTACACAAAATCGTGGTCTCAGAAGTCTGACATCAAGTCTTACTCTAAAATTCTTGACAGATCTTGTTCTTCTGTCAGATCTCATTATAAGATTATAGAAAATCTTATGCGACAGTAAGATCTTACAAGAATCTTACTGTATGAATTGATGTAAGATATCTGAGACCACGATGTTTTGTTCGATTTCATCTGATCTTACAAGACTTAATGCCTGATTTTTTGACCTGGGCAATAATCTACTAGCACTTTTATCTTGATGTTTGTTTGATTATTATCATAATGAAATACAATGAATTTTAATAATCTTACAATTTTTTGAAATCTCTTTAAGTTGCATATAAATGCTGTTGAGAGAATCAAGCAAGAAGAATGAGCTTTTTGTTTATTTTTATCAAGAAAAATCAAATGAAAATCAAAATACGATGGGCTAAATTGAATTTAGTCACCGCATTTTTTTCTTTAAATACATAGTATTAGTCAAGAGAAAATCTTTTTGGCAACAGCTACTTATAGTTTTCATTGCGCAGAGAAAAACTTATAAATATATTCGTTCAATCGTAGTGATATTTTTACAAAATATCAAATTTTGTGAACTGAAATTAACGTGTAAAACAATATTTCGTTTTCAGAATTCTTTGACGTCATTGGTACTCATGAAAAATTAAGATAGGAGCTTATAATTAAAATAGAACTTAACATGTTCAAGGTTAGACTCATATAGAATGGCTTGGCATATCCCACTCGGTAAGCTGGTTGTTATGTAAACTAAAAGTCTAGAGATCCATACTTCATGTGTTCATTTATCGTTCTGCTCTATTAAGAAAATATGTGACGACCCTGCCAATAAATTGATAACATCATGAAGGTGGCTTACTTGAATCCCAGGAAGATTCTGTCAAGATATTCGATAACGTCTTCGATGAAAACAAAGTAAATACCTGACAGATATGATCCAAAATCTGTTTGCCCCAATTTTGAAATCCTGTCAGGATCTTGCCATTTAGCGGCTACACCCTACTTTCTAGATAGAGTCAATTCCTCAGGAAGGAACTACAAATCCTAGCAAGATCCTGACCATATCTGGCATAGGTCCGGCCCTCATACAGCAAAGACTTTGTCTAGGGCCAGTGCACGCAGTCGTGATTACAGGTGATGAAATCCAGCCGAATCCGATTGTGGTTGTGCGATTGATACTTCTGAAATCTAACGAAGCGTCACCAACTTTCCCATCAGCCTAAAGTTTTACTAAAAACCTATTCCCTAGACTGAAAGGATTGAGTCTAGAAACCATTGTGACAGGTAGTAAACCACTATCCAGTTGTTAGTCAGAGCAAAGCTTTTGTTATTGTGTATGTATAATCCACTTTATTGTTACGAGCGGATGGGTACATATTAACATGGGTTTGGAACTAAAGGAATGTTATAGAAGGCACTAGTGATTCCAGAACTCACGCGAGAGTACTAATGAGAACATACATCAACAAAAGAGAGAAGGAATATACTGGAACATACTAGAACAGAGAACATATATCTGTTCACGCATGACAACAGAAAGAAAGAAGATATAGGTGGAGCGCATATACATGTGATGACGTCACAGCAATGATAGAAAGGAAAAGATGATGCTTGAGAGCTGACGTCATCTAACATCATAGCTCACCTACTCTCTAAAAAAAGTCCGTTTCCTAAAGAACCCAAACCGGTTCGGAAACCCTATCGGAAACCTGGAAAGGTTTGCGAGAGGGTTTACGAGATTTACAAACGTTTTCGAATATACCTTTTAGGTTTCCGAGGTCTCGGAAACCCTGGGGTTCCCTACAATACC
Source organism: Rotaria macrura (assembly GCA_900239685.1). Taxonomy (NCBI): domain Eukaryota; kingdom Metazoa; phylum Rotifera; class Eurotatoria; order Philodinida; family Philodinidae; genus Rotaria; species Rotaria macrura. Next base: position 1,301 of record OENT01003557.1, on the reverse strand, counting down.
GAATTCAATGCCTTCGAGGTTTTCTGGAATACCTTTTTCTTATTGGCGGAAACCAAACCCTATCCTCGGAAACTGTTAGGGTACTGTAGGAAACCAATATTACCAGAAAAACTGAGCTGGTATTCGAATGGGTTTCGGAGAATACCTTTCCGGTTTCCCAAGTCCTTCATCGCAAACCTTTTAGGTTTCCGAGCGTACTGAGAGTCGAAAAAGTATACTAGAATACCGAGATCGATTTCCATGTGTTCCTGAATCCGTTTAAGGTTTCCACACTTATAATACACTTGAATGTTTCACAAAACAGTCCATAATAAGTGTTCCAAATATCTCAGAAGAAAGTTTTAGGCTTTCAAATTTTCTTTCCAGATCTTCCTTTCCACCCATTTTTAGGTATCTTTAGTTCAATTGAAATTGCTTGTTAGTGTTTATAACTAGCTTAATTACGGGTCACTCACTTATTCATTCCTTTTTCGAAACCTGAAAGAACCCTATAGCTTTGAAATCATATTATTCAATCTTAAAATTCATAAGAAGTCTCAATTTTGGATTATTCATGATAAAAGATAAATTAAGATTTTGGACAGATAAATCTTCTTAACGAAACACTTATGTGATTCTATCTTTTATCCACTGAACTTCAAAACCACGGAAACTCAACACGGCCATAAGAGTCTTTAAGACTTATACTGAATTCGACAGACGAAATACAGCACTAGACTCCTAAATATCACTATCTCATTCCTGCGAAATCAAATGGCTGCAGCATACAGAAATCAAATAAATAACTCCTCCTTCGGCCCACACCCTGAGATACAACGTAAATTAGGATGAATGAATAATACTGGTGAGTTCAATTTAACAAGCGGAAACCTGATGAATTATTCCCAAACGGTAAAACCCGCCAAATGAACTAACACCCACCGAGCAATATACGTGATGATCACAAAAATACATCAAATGGCAGCTTTTTTCGACCTTTCCGTCTTGTGATCAAAACAATAATACCACTTCACGCAAGCCCAGGCAGACACAAAAACGGTAAAACGCTGTTTTGACGCGTTGAACTGAAAAATTCATGATATCAACGCTATAAAACCCGTTCACTTGACAAATTAAAGAAATAAACGCGTGAAAACGATTTTTTAAATCTCTAAATGGAAAAATTCTGTTTTGACGCGTTGAACGACAAAATTTATGAGAATCGATACGATAAAATCCGTTTAATTTGCAGATTACAGAAATCAGCATGTTTTAAAGCATGTATTCGACTAATTTAGGAAATCAAAGAGTATTAAGAGGCA
>OENT01003556.1:0-11807 GCA_900239685.1 Rotaria macrura | reverse complement strand
TCCAATGGTGTAACCGATCCAGTAGCAGCTGAGGAGAACTGTTGCGCTTGCGGTAAATCAGGATCATCGAACCAAGTTGTAGTTTTCTTTTCTCTTTTTTTGCATTGTGCAGGTAAATTGAGAACAACAGAAACAACAACATCAAAGACAACTACCGCAACAACAACAACAACAACAACTACTACTACTACAACGACGACCACGATGACGATCACTATTACCGGTAAATGTGTAGGGAAAAATAGAAGATAAATCTGCATTGCTTTCAAGAAAATGTTGACCGTGATTCATCTTATTGAAAAGTTACTCGCGCCGTTCCAAGTTCTCAGAAGGGGACAAGCCTTCCTAAAAGTACAACAAGTTCATGATTAGCCATGGAGATCTTTTTTCTGTACACTGGACTCAAGAAGAGTAAAGGTCTCGTAATATATTCCTTTGTCATAAGCTTTCATTTAGACATCTGCTCGCTGTATCAAACTTCTGGCTTATGACATTTTGATCATCAGAGATGAAAAAAGTGAGCCCAAGGTCGATCGTTCCGAATGTTCGTAACGGTGTCTTAAACTGCGCTATTACGGACCGTAATCAGTCAGCCCGTTTTATGATCGGCCGTTTGGTGCAGTAAACAATCATCATTTTTACAAGAAACGGCCAAAGTTTTTCGCCGTACGTTAGCCGTAAAACGGTATTCCGAAAACGTCCCAGGAGGAAGGTTACGGTCCACTGTAAATTACCGTAACTTCACCGTAAACGGCCGTTTCTACGCCGTAATTACACCATAAGCGACCGTATTAATACCGTATTCCACCGTAAACCAGGTCCATGATTTACGACCCTATTCTCACCATATTTTTGCCGTATTTGTATCGTATATCGATCGGATACGGCCGTATTCGCGTTAAAACACGGTCGTAAATCATGGACCAGGTTTACGGCCGTATACGCTCCGTATTTGACCGTAAACGGCCGTATACGTACCGTATGCTTTCACCTGGGGCCATGCATACAGTATCGTGCAATATTATACAATGTTGCTTCTCGCATTACTTTCGGAGTACCGTTCTACGGCTAACGCACGGCTAAAACCGATGGCCGTTTCTTGCAAAAACGGTGACCGTTTACTGAAAGAAACGGCCGATCATAAAACGGGCTGTCTGATTACGCACCGTAATAGCGCCGTTTTTCAGCGTTTTATACCGTCCACGGTCGTTTACGACGCCGTTTTATTTGACCTGGGAAATTTACCTAGCTTCTCAAAAGAAATACTTTTAAAATGAATGCAAAACTATTTAATCATCTTCAGTGGTTTAAAGAGTTAAAATGCTTTTAACTGAGCTGCATAATTATTACAAAGTTATAGAGCTGTTTCAATTTTTTGTGATGATCTAACTACCTCTTTCGCTGGTAAATTAGTTTTTATAAGACTTCGAATATTTCGCTGACTCCTCAGAAAAATGCATATTTGTTTAGACTGCACGTTTGAAATATCTTTAATCCTCTAAACGGAGAAAAAAGACACCTATACAATAAGTTCGTTGCGTCACTAGGAGGGGACCAGATGAGGGTGAGCCTCATCACCAGGCTTTACAGCCCTATCACTGGTTTTGAGCACTGGCGTGAGTAAGATTAGGTAACGTGGGGTTCAGCCTAGCCAAAAAGTTTCTGAGCACAACCACACACAATTTTCTGGTGACGCCACTACACTGAGCTCCAAGACATTAAAAATGACTTTATCGCAAATCACTAATCAGTGGATCTTTCTCATAATCAGCGGTCAGATCTATCAATAGTATCAAGAGAAACATGTCAATCCTACTCAACATTATCAAACGCACAAGAACTCTAACGTAGCACTTGTCACATGCGATGTGAAAAAGCGAAAACGTTACCACACGTCTTTGAAATATAAATAGCAACAGAGAAAGGTCGAAGTCTTCTAAGTTTTCAAATCCGTGAATTTCAAGAAAATATTAACTCTTGTGCAGATATATCTTTCAGGATTGTCATACGTCGTCATTGCCTAAGTTATTCTTTCCTAGCTCTGTTGTTTCACAGGCCTGACATCAAAAAGAAAGGTACCAGTAGGTTATGGCGTTAATGCATATGGCAGAAGGAAAAATAATTCTTTATTCCACAGTTTTTCCAATGTGCTCTCAAGAGCTTTGGAAACGAAGAAATTTCTAAGGAAATGTTTAAGTCGCAACGGAGTCTTCGAAAAGATATAAGGAAGATTGAAAAGTTATAGAAATTTGTCAGGAGTTGCATCGTTGAAAATTGTTCATCAAACAAAAAAATGACTGTCTTTTCGAGGGAGGACCTTTATATTAGAACTCCAAGTCAACCATAGATGTTTGTATTTTACTGAAGGATGTACGGATACGCCTGGTTATGTTGAAGCACATACGCATCACACATGTCAAACTTTTGTGGATTATGGTTTCTGTAATGGCACAAGTGTCGTCTCCAATGGTGTAACCGATCCAGTAGCAGCTGAGGAGAACTGTTGCGCTTGCGGTAAATTATCTATAAATACTATCAGTATTCATTTTTATTTGATTCTAGGGAAATGCACGGATACGCCTGGTTATGTTGAAGCACATTCGCATCACACATGTCAAACGTTTGTGGATTATGGTTTCTGTAATGGCACAAGTGTTGTGTCTAGTGGTGTGACAGATCCAGTGGCAGCTACGAAAAACTGTTGTGCATGCGGTAAGTTACGATAAGCAAATGAAATGTAATTTTCCTTTCTTCTTTGTTGTTCTTTGCAGGTAAATTAACATCACCAACGGCTGGATTATAAATATCGACGTACTATAAAACTATAAAACTCTAAAACTGATTTCTTGATCAAATTTTCATTAGAAGTGCTAGCTATCTATTATATAGTGTTATTTAAGATCGACTTTTATCTAACTAATGTATCTAACTAATGACTTGAACGTGTTTCTTCAATGGACGTTATTTTGCCAATCAGTTTAATTCTGACGTATGCTTCAAAGAATATCTTTACAATTATGTTATTCTCTTTGAATAACATGTTGGATTGACATTCAAGTATCAACATAAGACTCCATATCAATTATGAATGTTCTTGGAGAATATAACACTTGAAAACAAGATTTTTGATATTCGAACTGTTTTATTTCGTTGTATGTGCTGGGCAGTAGGCATTAGACATGTGCAGATATCATTTGTCTTTCTTCACGATTTCTTCAGGAAAAGTAGACAACTGTTAATATTAGAATCGACGATGTGTATATTGTATTTTAACTTAGATATATATTAGGTATTAAGAATATCTTAGTTGAAATTACAATTGCATACTGAACGTCGGTGAAAAGCTTTTCACTGAAATATAAGTATGAGATGTGTGTCTTCTGAAAAATAGTCGATAGTGATCTCATACTATCGAGTCTTTTCTTTGATTCATGCGAGCAGAAACGTTACTATAATTGTTTTGACCGCACGGTACTTGTAATAAAGGTATGTTAGCTTGTTTCTTATGTAGTCGATGAATTCCATACTATCATGAGGAACCAAAGCCGTTTGTATAGCGACCAAAAAGAAACAAACAAGATCTCTTCTGTTGTTGAACACGTGCACACAATGTTTTATAGAATGTACAAGATCAAGTGAACGAAGGACAAAACGAATATGTTGCTGGCTTTTCTTGTCTAGTATTCATATCCATTGATCGTCACACAGACAAATACACATAAATTTATTTTTTGGTTCTTTTCTTGTAAGACAACAAACAACGATCGATTGATGTAAGAGGCATACAGAAACAAAAACTGGATGTCGATGTTGCTTAAATCCTTTTTGAATATCTTTTAAAAAAGTTCACTTCAAGGTTAAATTCGGTCGAGCTTTAAAGAAATATGTATGCACAAAATAAGAACAGATTGTATTAAATTCCTCTAAACGTTATTTTAGTTTCATTACTTAATTAATCTCTTTCTGTTTTTATCAATAAAGGATGAATCAACGAAGGGTCGGCATTCTCTCAGCCGATTTGAAGACAACGATGCATGCTCGATACCAGTCTGATATGGGCCGATATTATTGGACGGATGAACCGTTTCGATTATTTCGAATAAAATCATTTTTCAAATGAGCTGCTTAGGAGATAACGATTTTTACAAATATTTCAGCAATGTCAATACCATAAAAAATCAAACCTTGAATTGGTATTTGTACGTTTGGTGTTTTCTTATTTTAGTATAATATTGTAGTGAGGTGGACGCAAGATTGCAAATCAACGAATGATAAACAAGAACGTCACCAACGAAAGAAAACACCACGAAAAGAATCCATTCAATACTGTAAAAACGACCATAAAAACACTGCCTTCGATTACTGGTTGATTGATCTTGAAAAATCATAGTGGTACTGCTCTTTAGAGAGCTCGTTTACCATAACTTCTAAATCTATTATGGAACTCAGTTGCATGAACGAGTTTCTCGTATCAGACTAGATAGAGTTTTTTCGATCATTCATTTTTGTGATGTGTTCGAAGAGACAAGTGACATCTATTGTTCACAGAAATTTCGAAGATATTTTGATATGTAAATCCGGTAAGCATCGTCTAAGATTAAAAAGTTCGATTGTAATATGAGAAGATTGTCAATCATATCTGCAAAATACTTCGTGATCTAACGACACATTAACAAATGGAATGCATTCGTCGAAACTTCCAAGAAAAATGTTTTTGATAAAACTCTTTTCCTAACTGGAATCATGATTCGAAATTGCAGAAGCATTTCTTGATCAATGTAAATCAATTGTAGTTACTATTTAACTTCTTTCGAATCCAAAGTTTTCTGTTGAGTTATACTACTAGTTTTATTTGTTGCTTTGCACAATACAATATTGCTTGACGATTACCGTTCTTTCTTACACAACACAAAAGTACTACGTGTCTTGCTGCTATAATACTGTGAACAACGTTTGATGCTTTCTTTAAGTAATGCTGAAACATAAAACATACGGAAATTTCAAGATTTTCAAGGTGTATTTCGATATTGTGACTTGAGTTCAATTGTCACGTGTCCTAGAAAATTGATTTTATACAGGAGATGTCATAGATAGGTGATATAGATGATAGCCTATTGAAATATGTCCACGTACACTGTTTTCGTTCGAAAAGGTGTTTTTTCTTGACTATTCGTATAAATAAACTAATAACAAGTATCTTACAGGTGACGAGTCGAATTTTTTTCTCTTTCAATGTCCAAATTGATTTAAGATACAGTATCTACCTAATCGTTATCAACCTCTACATCAAATTATGCGTAGTTAATAAAACTTGTTATTCATTAATAGGTATCAAGCGCTTGCTTTCGAAACAGTTTCTATAAGGCGGCACACTCTTAAAGAAAAAGTAAAGGAAGTTGGTACACTTGGAATTTAATTAACATTGCTCCTATATTCAGTCCGAAATTAGATAGCATGAAAAATTTCTAATCAGAAACAGGATTTTTGTTTTATGAATTTTGAAAAGTTGATACTTGAAACATTCCAATTATGAACATTGTTGTTTTTCTAGAGCAAAATCGTAGTTTACTTTAAGATGTTTAAAGAAAATCCGCATTAAGAATCTATAGTGCTGATCACGTTTTTACTGCTTTTTCACTTATTTACACAGATGAATGAATCTATATAGTTTATTTCTTCGCATATTAAGTTTTCGAAATGTATTCACTAGAAGTGTTCTATATTATTTTTTGATCAATTGTTTTTTTTCCAAAGAGAATGAATAATAATTAGAATATGAATGAAGAGGGCGTATTAGAAATACAAGCATGTAAATCTGTTTTCGAATGAATCTGTTTTCGATATCAGTGAATTATTTATACTTAAAAAATAGTGGCGCAAACATTATGGTAGATCGAATCAGTAGAAATTACTTGATCGTATTAGTTCATGAAAATGATTTCGTAGCTTTTCAATTTCTAATATGTACATAGTTCATATATACTTTTCGATTACATTTATTCAATAAATTTCAGATGTGCGTGACAAGTTGGTTTACCTTTGTAAATTATGTTTTTGTTATTGTATCATATTTTGTTGACATCATAGAAAAGTGATGCCTGATATAACTAGTACTAAAACTTCGGAGAGAAAATGTTCTGCTTACAATTGAATAGTTTTCGATAGACATTGAAATAAATATTTTGGACCATGTATATGAAAAAGCGAATGCCATGATAGTTTTGTTTCGAGCATGAATTCATTCCACTATGCATGCTTTATTTTCTGACACTTAAATTGGAGTAATATTAACATGTACAATAAAAATCGAAAGTATGATAAGTATTAAAGAAAGAAAAGAGCAAATGTGTATTTTCTTGATTTATCATTATTCTGTAAGTATGTAAAATAGAATGCATGATTAATATCTGATTCAAAATATATTTTCTGTCGAAATAATTTGAATTCCATCAGCAGATGTGTATTATATGTGAAATCGAACATCAAAATACTTTAATTTTTCAGAAAATATAAAGAATCGACAAAATCAAGGTATTTTCAACGATATTCCTATTTCATGATGTCTCCATCAATAGTATCTCTCATGCCAATATGGATCAATAAACGTTTTACAAGTTTCGTTAATTTAAATTCACTAAGATGTGTTCAAAAGAACTCGTTGAATGTGTTAAACCAAAATTAGGAGACTGTTCTTAACATTGAAAGTCTTTCCAATAACTGCATCGATTAAATGATGATTAGCATATTCAAAAGTTCTGTATTACTTCGTAATCGGCTGAATGAGAAATATTTTTGATGATATCGAATATAAATCGATACAAAAATATTAATAATACAAACATAGTATAATTTATTTTCATTGTAAGAAAAATGCATGACATATAGAATGAATATTATTCGAACACAGTAAACAGATGAAAATAAATCATTCTTGAATAGGGGGAAACTACACAGCATATAATAAAAATAATGAAAAAACAATATTTGACATTGAAAATGTTTTTTTCTGTCGCATACATAGTCCCCTATGGTTTTACAGTATGGATCATAATTTGGAAATCAATATTATTCAATGTACTCCTCAAGATAGAAGCTCGTTTGTTTTGTTTTCGAAAAAATAGAAAACAAGTCTTGTTTATCATTTGACACTTTCCAATCAGCTGTAAAAACATAACTAAATGTTTAACATATTTGCATTAGAATACTTAATTACTTGGCGTGTCAGTTTTTACTTTGGATTCAAATGTAGCTTTACTGTTTATAGATGAACAGACGAGTGTTCGATGTGATGTATTATTGATAATTCATTGTTTTGATTAGGGGTGACACTTAAACTTTAAAACATTTTAATTAAAGTGATTTTCTTTAACTTTACTTTTTGAATAAAAATTGAATCTTCTTTTTTATGCATGCAGCTATTGGGACTGGTTGGTTGATGCCCACTAGAACCTCTGCACCCTATTAGACGTTAAAAAATGAAAAATTAAGAAGTTTCAAGCGACTTTCAACTTCACGATCAAAGTATAAAACTGATTTAAGTAATTTTAAATCGCTTCATTTTTCATATTTTTGTTGTCTTATAGGTTCACATGTTCTAACGAGCAGCAATCAACTAGTCAGAGTTGTGACAACGATAAAAACAGAAATCACCTTTAAGTTAATTTTTTAAAGTTGAAGTGCCACCCGTATCTTTGGTTTATATAAAATATTTCATATTACCCATTTGGCCATACGGGGGGAGGTGTGTTGATGTGAACTGATTTTGAAAACAATACCATTTTCGTCATTGAATACAACTGGCGTGGACAGAATTTATCCATCTACGGAAATCACAAGTTATTTTATATTGGATCTTAAGACACAACAAAAACCCTTTAGGTGCGCAAGAAATGACGAGATAATCGCTACAGACATTTGATAAAAAGAACGATATTAGAAATCGTGTAGACACAATATTATTATCAGTTTTTTCCCAATATGAATGAAAATAAGTAGAAAGATACTTATGGTGTTAAAATAACGAAATTTGATTGTTCTTTTTTAATTATATTGTTAATCTTAGAATGGAAAAAACTATCGTAACTTCGCTTAATTAACATAAGTGATACGAAGAAACAAAAATAATCACACCATTATTTTTTCATCATTACGAGATATTCGTCCTTGTGCTTATTATAGCATGTCGCAGAAATATTTTCTGATTATAATTAAAAAAAATATATTTTGTTTATCTCAGATTTTTATCTCGCAAATGGAGTTTTATTTTGACGTCCGTTTCACATAGATAAAGTCTCATCAATACCAATTATATGATAGTAGATGAAATTCAATTGAAGGCGGTTAAGATTTTCGACACAGTAAAAGTTTTGATAATCAGAGAAAAAAGAGAAATGTGATTGCATCCGCTTACTATATATTTGTATAAGCAGGCAGGCAAAAAATAAACGGTGGTCAGTCGCAGTTATGCTTCCATAGCTCACATCATTACATAGTTGGTTGAAATCTATCGGCAAGTATAGCGTATGGCCTACATAAAAAGAATTGTACGAATTCATTTCTTCAAGATTGATCAGTTTTTTATCACAATGGGGCAGTCGTAAGAATTGTCATTCAATGAGATGCTGCAAGAAAAATGGAGACGATTTTCAGAGACATTTTGCTATTTCATATATATTAAGTATTTAAAATCATACATGATGTTATGACTTCTTCCAATCACTTATTAATCGATGAATCCTATGAATTTCGAAAATTAACTATACAGTGGATTGCAAACAGTTCTACTGTCATTCTTATTAATTTAACATTGTTTGACTTTTTCATCTTGACCCATGTTTCTTTAATACGTTCTCATTGTCGTTGTAATGTATCCTGTCATACAATTTAAACTTGACTGGCAATCAGAAGAAATATTGTGAAAGTGCATGAAGGTCGAAATACAAAAATAGTAGAAATCAGAAATAAATCTTGGAGAAATTGTGCGGATGAGAATTACCGTATCATTTTTAGCAGTACTATGAAGAAGATGGGAAAGTTAAATGTCTGTCGATTCATCTGAATTCGTATGCTTAAAGAAAATAAAAGTTTCATGGTCATTAAACAGTACTTTCCTCTTAGAAATATGGCACGTTTGCAGAAATACATGCTTAATAACAGATCGATCACAGTAATGGTTGTTTGTTTTATACTGTTGTTCATGATCCTTTACTTTATTTGGTTACCCTTTTCTTGTTGTAGTCAAACAAGTTAGAGTATCTCTATTCACAAATGCTTGTTCCTATTTGAATCTATTTTAACACTCAAGAATAAAAAGAAAGTTTAATCTAATGACAATAATTAGGAAGTGCAAACAAAGTACGAATAAAGTACGACACCTTTTCTTCGTCAACGTGATACCGACGTTCTTATTAGGTCAAATATATTAATTTTCTCTCATGAGCAAAATCTGCTTCTTCCGAGAAAGTCGGTATTTTCGTTCGAATTAATAAACGATGCGTCTACCATAAACCTACTCATTTCTCTTTGTTGTGCTATTTTAACCATGACATGCGCCAGAATATATATGTATATAAACAAGGTGATTTTTTGCTGCATAGAAAATCGTATCAATTGAAACGTTTCATTTCCCTTAATTGACTTCATCATGCTCTCAACATACAAAAAACGTCGTACAACTGACAGAAACGGTCGTGCAGTTGCTAAAACTGCGCTCCCAATAATTGCCACCATAGTATGTCTAATCGCGGTTGTATTTTTGGTTGCTGGTACCGTAGCTTTGTCACTCATTCCAATTTATCTACCAAAAAAAACGGCTACGTTAGCCATCAGTAAATAGTCGATTTTTCTTTTCCAAATAAATACTATTATCTTATGGTATCTCGTTGTAGCTGCACAAAAAAGTAAACCAGTAACATTGACATTGAACACTGGAGTTCCTGCTTCTAGTGCACGAAAACGTGATGACGGGTATGGTAAATTAAGAAGTTGCCTTGGATGTAAATTTGGAAAAGACGGCTCGAAATCGATCATCGCACTGGTATGTGTTCATTGAGTTTTTGTGTTCGTTAGGAAATACATTTGATGAAGAACTTTTAGACTAAAATTTACATGAGTATTGATCTAACCACTTCATTTATCTTATTGCTATGTGCTATGTGCCTACATTCTGAATATCTACAATGAATAACGAGCCTTTTTCGAGCACACGAAAGAATAGAATGTTATTAAACTTTTTAGAAGCTACCTCTTGTCAATATTCTTTGTGTTCATATACGGGTTCGAAGTTCCATTGTACTCATCACTAAGCTGTACTATTTTCATAATGCAGACATGTAAATTTCAAATTTCAGCATCTTTTTCCATAATAGAAATGCGATGAAAAATGACCGTACCTTATGTCTACACTTGAACTGTCAATTAGACACTACTCTTATCATCTTTTCACCATGCTCTCTAGCAAAGTTCTACACTTTTTCAATATTTATATTTCTAATTGTTAGCAGACATTCGTAGATGAAAGTCAAAAGAAAATAGAGACACATATAATACAACGACTCAAACCTTGAAGTAATCGACGCGGTGGAGACAATAACTTCCATTAAAGTGACGTGTCAACGATCCTTTTTGGAGCAATATTTCAGTGATCATCAATATTTCACTAATTCTTCAGACAGAACCAATGTCAAGAGTCTCATGAGAAGTCTTATTAAACGGTCCTTCTATAGATTTATCATGAAAATTGTACCGGATAACCTGAATTTGGTCGAAAGTAAAAATGTCGAAAATAAAAATGTCGAATATAAAGATGTCGAACGTAAGAATGTCGAAAGCAAAATGTCGAAATTAATGTACGAGAATAGTGTAAGGAAATCTGCTATTGTACTGTTATAATGAAGAGTTTATTATTAAGGCTTACAATCGAAAAACTTTGACAAAAAAAGGGTCTTAACGAATGCAAAATGGAGCGATTGGTACCATGTAAAAAAACTTTTGTTCAAAACATCGCGAAATAATCGATTATAATCATACGATTTAATCAATAATTTAAGCAGTAATGTTCGTAGCAGAATCAGATTTTAATTGATTATTTCAATTATTCTGATTATAATCGATTTTTAAAATCTGCCACGATCATTACTGCTTAAATTATTGATTAAATCGTATGATTATAATCGATTATTTCGCGATTTTTTGAACAAAAGTTTTTTACACGATACCACTCGTTCAATGTTACATTCGTTAAAATGTTTTTTTGTGCAAGTTGTTCGATTTATAAACTTTAATAAACTCTTCACTATAACAGTGCAATAACAAAATTTTGCTATACTATTCTCCTACACTAATTTCGACATTTTTTCGTTCGACATTTTACTTTCGACATTTTAACTTTCGACATTATTCAGGTGATTCATTGTACCAGATGCGTTGTAAGAACACTGTGAAGGCTGTATTTTCTAGAAATAATTTGCCTTTACAAACACACATGCTGTACAGAATCGTATCGAATTAAACAATGAGTTTATGAGTTTAGTACATCATCTATAATAAAACTGAAATGAAATCGAGAAGTACTATTTACACAAATAGACACATTTGTGCCGCACTAGGGCAGTTTTCATGTACTTGACAGAAACGGCATCATGCGTGAATATTTTTAATGCTGTCTAAAATTTAGAGAAGGATCCTTTTCTTACGAATCAGTAGGTTATTATCACCTATTTTTAATCTGAAATCATTATGGTTTTGTCGAAAAATCGAAAAGAAAACTATGATTCAAATATGGAAATTAATAGCTAAATTTATTTCTA
>OENT01003555.1:0-11823 GCA_900239685.1 Rotaria macrura | reverse complement strand
TGCTGACATACAAGTTATTGGCCGAGTCTAACGCAACACCATAGAATCCATACGTAGTGCCAGTGACTATTGTTACTGCGTTGGAGCTGTAGGTTGCTGTTGTGCAATTTATTGATTCAACAGAACCTAAAGGTACTTGCAATGATAGTTACTGCGTTAAACAAACACTTATATCTATCAGAGTGTAACTTGAGATCGATTTATTCTTTTCTAACAGCGGTTGTATTCTATCGGAAATAGAGTATGTTTCAAGATCTTTGTAGTTTTCTCTATTAGTTAGAAGCTCATATATGAGCTATAAATAAGTGTTTACCGTAATGTTAACCATTCGTGTTCGGCCGTATGAGTGTGATTGTACGTGCTAGTATTAGTTTGGGTAATTATCTCTCTACACTGTTGTAGCTACTTCAGTAACTGAAACGCACGAACAAGTTCACAAGAATATCGAGACCCACTTGCCAATTGATTACCGGAATCGCTAGTGCGATTAGAGCATCTGAATTTAGGGCGCTCTGTGTTTGAAACAGTGCACAGTCAACATGGATCGCTCGATGATTCAACAGAACTGGAGCTATTTTTAGACGAACCTACAAGCTCTCCTGTCCCCGCTTCCCTCGATAGAAGACCCCAGGGTGTGGATGTGGGTGTGCCAGTGATTTTGGGGTTTAGGACAAGAACAACGCTTACAGCCAAAGTTAGAGTGAAACGCACAATCAGATCCTCACCAACATCCACACCCTGAATACCGACCGTATCTGGTATAAATGGGATCTATGTTTTCCGTCAGCTGTTAGTTTTCCCTGTCTAAGAGATTGTACGTTCTGTTGATGGTGTCAGATATTGCTTCTGATTCTATTTAGATGGCCAATATCTCTACAGGACTCAATCAAACTTCTTTTTATGCGCACATGCTCTTCACAAGTATGGCACAAGTTTGTTTTGTCTCATGATCATGATGCAGGGATTCAGGCAAATAAATCTAGCAAGCCTTATTTGTAAATTAATCTATTGTAAAAATCACAATATTTTATCCATCAAGTTTTAATGGGAATACTGATGCTCATTCTTTTCAGTCTCGCATTATCAGCAGTGTCACATACCCAGGGTATCGGAAAAGCTACAGATGTCCTGAGAGACACTAGATATCCCATCTAAAAAATTACACACACTAAACATATCACACAAACCACGAAGTAGACTGACTACCAACAGCTCTTAGGGAAATACCGAATCTCTGAGCTTCTTCCACTGACAACGTTTTTCAAGATTATCGACCTCCATGGGCCCCTGGAAAATACCTATCCTTAGTGAGACGCCGGATACCTCAAAGAGACGTAGCATTTCCAAGCACTTCTCTATGTGAGATGCCACATTTCACGTTTTCAGCGTCTCTCAGCTTCTCCCGCTGACAAAGTCGTTCAAGATTATTCTCCCAAATGTTGCTGATCCTATAATTGCCCCAGAGAGAAGCCAAATTCTTGTACGGGAGCCCATCACTTATTTTGTTGTTACTATTTTCTTTTTAAAGTGAAAGCCATTATGGTCCTACATCGACCGCCCGGAAATGCGCACGTGAATAGGCTATTTGGCTATGGTAAACGGATTTCGATTTATCACAGACTAAGTCCTGAGTTAGGACCGATGAAAAGTATCTTTCGCTTTACGATCTTGATGGACCACGAAGGGGGTTTTCCAGTGAAAGGTATAGAGACTCGCATCCACGCAGCGCACATCTGTACTGTTGCTGGTACAGTAGAAGCCGGAACAATTGATCTATAAAAACGCGAATCTCGTATAGCTTTTATTCAAATCTCTAAAGAGTCATGTTTCAAAGGGTAACAATTTAGGCGAATGCATCTCTACACGATTTTTCAGAAAGAGAAGCTGGGAACAGCTGACAACGTGAGATTTGGCATCCACCGCAGAGAAGTATCTGGAGATGCCGGATCTCTGTAAGAGATGATGCAACTCGCAGGGGTCCCTGAGAGTAAATAATCTTGAAAAAATTTGTCAGTGGGAGAAGCTCGGAGCAGTGTTTCCAATAGAAATCTAAAACAAAATGTACATGTACACTTTACTTATATCAGCAAAGTGTACGTTTACACTTTGCTTTTGACACCAAAGCGTACAAAGCGTACTGAAGCCAATTTTTTTATCTAAAAAACAAAAGTATTGTTCGTTTTGCAGTGATGAATATAAACTAAGATTTAGAAAGCAATTAGCAGGGATAGCAGGACTGTGAAAGAGATACAAGGGTCACCTGCTTGATAAATATTTGGCTAAGGCTTTCTCGGAGTTTTCGATCACTGTATTTCTTCATTTTAATCACAGCGCCGCCATCGTCACACTATGTTGTCTATGCGAATCACATCAATCAATGTGAAAATGAGATTGAAATGAAGAACAATTTAACTAAGCCTCTCATTCCAACCCCTTTACGTTCACATGCGAATAAATGATAAATAGACATACTCTTTCATAATCTGACACAATATTTTTAAAAATATGAGAAGAAAATGAGCTTGAACAACAAAACGAATTGAAAGGTCACAGTCTAATATCTAATACAGTAGGTAAAGTTCTAGAATCAAAGTGTAAACGATTTTTACAAAGTGTACAGTGTACACTTTGGCTTTTAGAGCAAAGTGTAAATCAGAGTGTAAATCAGAATTAGCAGATGTTCTGTACATTTTGCTTCTGCTTGGTACATCTGCTATTGGAAACACTGATTCCGACCCCTTTGGGTCCACGTGCAAATAAATGATAAGTAGACAAACTGTTTCATAATGTGGCACAATATTTTTTTTAAATGCGAAGAAAACGAGTTTGAACAACAAAAATAATTCAAAAGTCATAGTCTAATATCTTATACAGAAGGCAAAGTTCTAGAATCAAAGTGTAAATACTTTTTGCAAAGTGTACACAGTACATTTTGGTTTTTAGAGCAAAATGTAAATCAGAGTGTAAATCAAAATTAGCAGATGTTCTGTACATTTTACTTCTGCTTGGCACACCTGCTATTAGAAACATTGGCTCGGAGATGATGACAACTGGAGATGGGGAATATTCAGTAGGGATGCCATTGAAGACTTCCCTTCATTGTTAAAGAACTGGCTGCAGTATGACAGTCGGTTATATCGATTATTTCAACATCTTTTGCACCCAGGATTTGCTGGATCTCTGATGAAGTTCTAGGACCATAATATCAGGTGGAGAAAAAAGTGTCTACTGCAATCACATTTTGGTTTACACGGCTATAAACTAAGAAAATACTACTTCTTATTCGATACCGCATTACTTGGCTCAATACTACATATAAATACTGCTCTTGTACGTACTATTTTAGTCAGTAAACGGTTGCATTCGGCAAAGGCACGAGGAAAATATGGGTAGTCCTGTCGATTGATCTAGGACTGATTATAAAGTAAATCTTGTAGGAAACTTATTAAATAAATGAAATCAACTGGTTTCGATAGGTTTACGTTCCAATTTCATTCTTCCTTTCATGTAACCTATTTTTTCTTTAGCTCATTCTTTGTGAAAATGCTCCTGAATGTATTTGAAAGAAAATAATGGTATTAATGTCAAAACAACTGTTTTGGCAAGGAAACCATTCTTCGTATCCATTTTCGTTCGAACATGTTTTGATCTATAGAAAGCTTTGATCCTGGATGATTTCGATAAAGTTTCTACTCCTTAATTGCACCGATTTCCATGGCTATCATGTTTGGTTAAGCATGTTTGACACTATAATTTTTCTAGTCTGAAAGCATAGCATACAGAAATGGAAATTCGCTTGAATGTATGTCCCCTTGTCTATAACGTTTGGTACAAGTGCCCATAGCAGTAGTGCTTATGAAGGTATCATTAATGGTGGCAAAGGCGACGGTTACTATAAACTAATGACGATAACGATACTGTAACAATGATCGTAGCTATCCAAGCAGGGAAGAATATAGAAACACGCGTTTAAACGCACCAAACGAGAATGGCGATTGCGGTCCATTTACGCTGATCAATAGACACAATAAATTCTTTTTCTTACGCAAATTTTTCACCTTCCTACTTTGTAAATGCCCAAAATTTCAAAAATTGCACGCTTGAACGTTTTGTTTTTAAATTTCTAAAGAAATTTGGAATAAGAGGCTGTTCAATGCATTATCATCAAACTTTTTGACCTTTTTATACGGTGAAAGTAAAACTTTAATTAAAAAAACGCAGGTATTTTGTTTTATCAATCAAGGAGAACGGATTACACTCACCACTCTAGTTTACTTCGTTTGAACCCGTGTTCCTAAATTCTTGTCTCCTAGAGTAAGGCACAATTGGGTGTGCTTGTAGATGTGGTGTGACTATTGAATATCTTTAACGATTGTTTGATGCTGTCAACTTGAAAAAATGATGTAACTATCATTAGCAATCATAGGGGATGAGTTGCGAAAATATTCAGAGGAAACTCATTGTCACTATGTGGGTCTGCCGGTAATGCTATCGGTTCATTGTCAAGTACTTTCATCTCATCGAAATCCAGTTCAAAACGGGGCTACTAAGTGACACTTGGATAGAATTCTGGCATTAAAAAGGAACTGAACTCAGCAGAGTGCTCTGATCGACTTCTGATCTTGGCATTAGAGAATTATTTATATTCTAATAATTAAATAGAGTTCGACTGTTCGATACCAGAATGATTTCATGATTTGAAATCACATAGGGTTTTGCCAGTAGTTCAGACCATATCATATTTCATGAGATCCGGTATCAAATGTATTGACTTAAGATTGTGAAGCAATATATGGTATTACTGGTACCTATGCCTTACAGAATTAAACAGCGAGTTTCGCAAAAACAGATATGTTTTGCAAAACACCTAGTTGTTACATGTCAATGTATGTCATCAGCTTGTTTACCGACATCGTGATGAATTTTTATGTGTAGATGCTCGCATATACTAGTTATCTGAAGTCGAACAACCAGCGAACAGAGATACGATTTCGGTTTACACTACTTATAATCATAGCAGACCGAAATAACATACTGCTAAATTTTCAATTCAATTACAAGTGAATCAATTAGCTTTGGAGTAAAACTGTAGGGATAAGTATATAATTGATATCTGATCTCACCTGATAAGCTAGCAATGCATCTAAATGGATAAAGATAAAAAAGTGGCTCGGGATTACTTAAGAATGACATGTCAGAAACTCACATAACAATTGCGAGCACAACCCGCATCCTTGCCATATATCTGGAACTTTTAAAAATAAGGGTTGATCAGTGACTCGAAATTTTAATATGTTCGACCACGCTTTCAAATGTAAAATGAAAGATCAAACTTTTTCATATATACATAAAAGTACAGATGTTAATTGATTCAAGCGAAAACAAATTGAAAACTACCGCTATTTAAACATTCGAGAGGAAAGAAAGTCGGAAGAGAATGAATCTCACCTGTAATTTTAACTTGAGAATGGAAAGGGAGTCACAACTTGTAAACAAGGACGCCCATAACGAACACAGCCATCAACATATTGTCTGAAGACGGCGTTATTGTCAACATGCATTGCAACCACTTCAGTTAACGAATAATAACATCAGAGGACTCCTCTGTGGTTGTGTGAATTAAATAATATTCTAACATATGCATCTTTGGCAGTATTTGACTACGAGCATAGAAATTATGCTATATTTGAGACAAATCGTGCAAGTACTAAAATCGGCTGCTTAGTCAGAGGTTTAACTCATCGATAAACAGTCAAAACAAGCCACTCACACCCAAACCAAGACTCACCAACCACACCCAAGCCCGTAACTATATGTACGTCACATCCACACCCACACCATTATTTTCGACTTTGAACGGTTGCGAAAAAGCAATATTTGAGACTATCAGATTGATTTGTCTTTTTGTTAGGAAATACATTTATCTGTTTTTGAATCGATTTACGGTTATCCGATAATTGGTGAAGAAATACTACATTAAAATTGAAATCAAAATAAATAGAAATCAGCAAGAAACAGCCAACAACCTAATGTTTTCTATTTTTGTTATTGGCGAAGCTGACGAATTGATGCAAGAAATAGTTTTTTGCATATTTGTGAGGGTAAAAAAAACCCAACGACTGTTATCATCGATGGAATATATGATGTATAATAACCTATCGGATGTGTTCATAGATTTCGAACTGACTTACAGCGAAATATAGCGAAATGATCAATCGAGGAAAACCCAATATAATTAATATCACTATGGTAATAGTAGCAAATATTAATGATGTCGAAATGATTTGTTTAAAATATTTTTATAATATTTACCCTTGTGAGTTTTTCGAACGAATACGAGTAACACTAATGATAATCAATAATGGTGAAAGAGAATTAATGAAAAGCGGTGTTGAAAAAGGAAATATATCGATAATTAAATTAGATTGCTGTAGAAACAAAGAATATTCATTTACACACCAAGTCCGTTGATCTCCTTCGTCATCAATCCGAGAACGATCAACACGATCATAAGAACATGTAACATAGTAACAAAAATAAATACAAATACAAGCACCTATTTAGCTAATTGTTTACTTTTGAATTTATTAAAAAGAATTCCTTTTCAAGCAATGATTGTTCGTTGAATAGCTACACAAGCGCTCAGTCAATCCCCACTAGCTGCCAATACTCGAAGAAAATAAGTAATACATGTACACTGTCCATTGATAAAATTTCGATTATTGGCCAAGTTCATTTGTATTGTAAGAAGTAGGACAGATTTCATTGTAAATAAAATTACTGTTACCATGAATGTAATTGAAGATACCAAAAGATAAAAACCACATCCAACATCATATGCTTTCTTCATTCGAAATGTGATATAGGAAAGAAACATATCAGCAAAACCGATGATAAATATAATTCCAGTAAATACGATTGGAATTTTAATGATGATAGGTTGCTCCCTAATTGCAACATGAGGAAGAATATGATAACCTAGAATAGTATCTAATGATAAGCTTGCTCTTTTCGTAGAAAATTGGCATCGAAATCCATAGAAACGGGCTTGACAGGCAAATATAACAGTATTTGGATCATCTTTAAAACATTTATCTTGATTGTCACAAATATTTTGTCCATCACATTCATAACTCAAATTATGATAGAATTTAAAACAATTCGTCTGTCGAGCAACATCACATAAACAAGAACAAACAAAATCAGTTTGCTTTCGACATGACATATGATAATATTTTATACGTTTTATTTGGTGTAGAATGTAGATTATTTATAGTTAAATTAAATAGTTAATTTATGGATAGACATCGATAATGAGACACAACTTCTGTTGTTGTAATAGCTGAAATTATTGTTTTCTTTCGAACGAGAGTGGAATAGCAATTGTTAAACATTTTGATTTGTGCAATATTAAATCTAATTTTAGTATGAAATAATAAAAAAATCTAGATGAGCAGGAACCTTTTTTTATTACACATATTCTAATAGCGTCGATGTTTTCCTCAGCAGTAATAAAATGCATAAGTACCCAGGCAAACAAAAANACCTAGCTCACCCATCAAGGTTATTTGACTCTAGGCAAAATGCCTTGCAACTAAGTTTAGATTAGTCGAAAAATTCGTAATACCCGCCATTTCTAGTCCGTTTAGGCTCCTTCCTGAGTCCTGACTAGTCTGCATATTAAAAAAAGGAGAGAGGAAAGGATGAAGAAAGGTGGATTTGAACATGCCACTCGACAGTATATGATACCTGACGGAAGTTCAGATGGCAAACCAGATGCTAGCCAAAGACTGCCATCGCCATTGGTAGTCTAAAAACAGCATGGCGGTGGTTAATGTGAAGTATAATTAAAACTAATTGGAAAAAGTCTTACCTAGTCTGAAATGCTTTCTAACAATTATGCTGACTAGTCTGAAGTATCGTGTATGATTTTTATTACTACTGCGTTTCCGAGAAAGCACTGACTATTTTAGTCTAAAATAGCCTGGAATTCATAAAAGATCCGTTTCTCGTAGTTAAATTATGTGGAGTCGTCATTCCGACTACTATCAATCGAATTAGACTAAAAAGCATGTAATAGGCGTGAGTCTTTTTTAGTATCTTAATACCTTTTTAGTATGATTAATGAGTAATCAAAAGCATTAAGGATATGAAGTAGGTGCTAGAATAACAATCACACCGTTATAGGTTTCAAGTAAGGGTCGAAACTCCCAATTATTGAGAAGATAAATTAAAGTATAGGGTGTAAAAACATTAGCGCGTTAGTATTTAGATGTGTTCATACCAACTATGCAAAATCATGCAGTTTAATAGGAAATAGTTTTTTTCTTTTTATGACTGATGATTACACGTGGTCTTTCACATTATGGTCATGAAAATTAGTAACAATGATACAATCCTATTTGAGCAGGCATTCACAGTTTTACCACAATTCATTTTTATTATGGCTAAAATTATTCTGCGAGTAAAAACGAATTTTTATTGGTTTCTACTAAAAATACATGAGTGTATAGAACCGAGAAAAATCGGATAAACTTGCAGAGTACAATATTTGGTTCTAAACGGCATTATTCAATATTTATGTTCGACAATAAAGTAGTATGCATAAAATAAATTTATAAAACTTGAAATGTTTTGTATCGAAAAAACTAATGTATCTTAAACTGAATTCTTGGTAACATAGATTTTAATAACGATAAATTCAACTGCAGTAATTCAATTTATCTTAAAATTTTGATTGTGATAATTGAAAAAAAACTTGGACTGTTGTCGAAAAAGATCATATTTATTAATTTAAAGCAGTTCTTTAATTTATTTTTCGATTTGATAGCAATAAGATATTTTTAATACGAATGTATTACATGCAATTTTTATAGAAACCAAGAAAAATCGCCTTTCCTCGCAGCAAAACAAGAAAAAAAATTTTAAATTGAAATTTATTCTATTTGGTCTGAGTAATTCTCATTCTGTGATAGCAATTCTATATTCATATTAACAACTGTAACTATGAGTAAAATTCTATTAAATAGCATCTTTCGATGACTAATGATAAGTAGAAATCGTTAACTCGATCATATAGTTCAATCGGCTAAACTATGGGTAAGTGATATATTGATTGCATGTTCGAATCTAATATTCAGCAGTATATTTCTATCATTTAGACTAGCCCGGACTCAACTAGTACATATAGCTACCACTGATGACTTACAGAACCATGGATGCTCTGATTTTTTCAATTCAGCACGTTTTTGAACGGGCAACAGAATACTACATCATGCCTAGTCTGTTTTGAGAAAAAGACCAGTCGTATTCAACACAATGAAGCCCATCTATCATGTGGTCATGACGTGAGATGTAGATTTTAATAATTGCAGACTAGTCATATCCCAGCCGGTTTTGATAAAAAGACGAGACAGGTCGCTCCGTCATGACTAAATATTCGACTAGTTTTTTTACCCGTCTTTTGCTTTCCTGGGTAATAATGACGGAATAATCAATTTTCGATTTAATGATATTTCAATTTCGTTCGATTTTTCTTGAGGGTGTGGGTGTGGATTTGCGTGTGCCACTGCGTGTGTGTATGTGTAGGCTAGAAGATGAGTAACACAAACTACTTCACTAACCCCAACCACGACCCCATGCACATTTTCAGTCACATCCAAGCCCACACCAAAACCCACACCGACAACTACACACACTCCTAGGTCCACAACCACCCAGTTAGGTACCGCTCGATAGGACATAAAATTCTGCCTCAGATGCAAGCAGATAGAGAGTTGACACAGTGAAAGAATCGAGCCTTGGCTAGAAATACTACTAATGGACCATGAATAATGATCCATCGTTGTATAGGGTAAAAATTAGTAGGTCAGGAGTAAGAGATGTCCCGTTCAGTCCTTTGAACTTAATAGAAATTAATATCATGTAGCTAACACAACCAATCAGAAATTTAACATAAGGATAGGAACGCATTGGACTGGCATTACTCAAATCGGGGACTAATTTAAGTGAGCTTGTTTTTTTATGAATTATTGGTTATGATATAATATGCCAAAAAATAACCCTGTTGTGCCGAATTTATCTCTCACTCAATCTTTAAATGTTTTTCTGAAAAGCAAATATTGAACTGACCAGAGTATGCTTCATTTTGTATTAGACTGCGTATGTTTTTCATTTTCCTTTATCTTTTGCTTTACGTTTTCACTTATGATGGACGAATTAAAACTCCGTATATGTTTCAAATCATTTTAATTACAGAACAGTTTATTAATATTATTCGAGTTCCAACTTAATCGATTTCTGAAAAGGAAAGGTTGAGACCAGCAGATCGATTTTTCTTTTCGTTAGAAGGTACGCCCACATGTTTTTCTATGATATGTCCACTCATAGAAACAGCTGATCCGTTGGATCAGAACTCCTAACTTATGTTCGCATTTGTTGCATACTAAATTAAGATATGAATTACTTCACTGACATTTTTAACTGAATGAAAAAGTACTTCAAAAAGATTTGGCCACTTCTATTTTCATCGTATTTACATGAGAACTCTGTGTAAAAAGACTGTTTACAATTTGAACTAGTTCTTGTAATTTTTTTGTGGGCCAATTGTAGGTCGTTGTTTTAATTATCCAATGCGTATTTCACTGTTGGAAGGTCATTTCTATTGAATTTATTCAAATATCGCACAAATCAAATAAGGAAAGATAAAAATGGCTAATGCAGGCTTCTTATTATTTCTTCACCTGTCTGTCCAGGATTTTTATAAAATAAATAATTATGCGCCGATTTAACTATGTTTGAATATAGAGAAAAGTGCAACGCCATGCATTGCTTACTTTTGAATATTTCTTGGGTTAATATGCTCTTCCAATATGTTTATAATACGGCAGAGAACGAAAAAGTGTGCTAAATCAAATGAAAAATTCTATTGTTGGTAGTAGGAGAGAGAATTTGTTTTGTAATATATATTTTCTTCTATTTGATTAGTAAATCATTATGGCATTTTTATAGAAAGCTCTAACCATAAAGAGTGCTTGAGCTGCTGTAGTGAAACGAATCAAATCCAGTATTTATTGAAGTCTCTCACCAGAAAAGGTCAGCTCAACAGCGAAATTCAAGGATCTTTAGTAAATCGAGCGAAATTGCAAAAGCATTGATGTCGAAGGTATGTTCAAGACAATATGGTGGCCCTATTTTCATTTTAGTAACGAGCTCATGCTAAAAGTTGCCTTCAATAAACTAATGTGTCTACTTCTTTTCCAAGAGAATACTTTTTAAAAGGATGTATATAGGTTAGAGGCTGGAGTACTCAAATAAGAATTGATTCTTGGTAGAAAACCAGCCATAGAACAAATATATACCAGCCTTCATATCTTCAATAGCCATTGTAGAAAGATTGAGGAACATTGATGATCTTAGCATTCAAATGATTGATTTAGTTCGATTCGTTTTTCAGAACTAGATGCGAACGAAAAATTTTGTTTATGTTGACTCTTTCACAAAGTAAATCGTAGACCGTTGTTTGATTCTTTGACTAAGTATTTAAATAGTAAAATTTAAAAACATAGACCGCTCCGGCACGCACTTGTATCTAATATGTAAAGAGAGTTCAGAACTATCTGAGATGAACTCAACTAAGATGCTCTTACTAGTCTAACTTGTTATGAAATCTGTTCAGATGACCGACGATGTTGGCTTCACACCCCTATCAGGCGTCTTTTTCTTTACTCTGTTGAATAAAATTACCCAGGGCAAACAATTGGATACTAATATCGGACAAGATTCTGCATCTGATCTTGTATGATCGTGTAAGATCAGACGAAA
>OENT01003554.1:0-11837 GCA_900239685.1 Rotaria macrura | reverse complement strand
AAATATATGGAAAAGAGAAAGATTTTAATTTGCCCTAGGGCAAATTAAAATTTTAATTTCCCCTAGGGGAATTTTAAATTCCCCTAGATTTTAATTTCCCCTCCAACATATACATGTATGTTTTTCGTTAGGATAATAAAAATAGAGAATAAAGTGAGGGCATATCGATCGGTACATCGAAAACATCTATTCTATATAATACGCATCGAGGGAAATAACGAAAACGAACCGTAACAGTCGCATTATCATGCAATTGCCTGCATTGCAGACCTATAGTAAAAATCTCTATTTCAGTGTCCATTATTGTGGATTTTGATATAAGGGCTACGTGGGTGCAGGCCAGACAAGCTAGGTCAAGCTGAAAAACGTTGGCTTGTTAGCAACTCTGGTGAGTAAACATGATTAATTTTCGACTTGTTGAGAAGTTTTCCGTTTTTCTTACCATGTAACTGTGGAGCATCTTTTGCTTGATCGATACCAAAAAAATGTGCATGAACTCTAAATGAAGCATGAATGAGTCAAAATCCCAAACAATCTAAGATTCAAAATAGTAGAAAACTTTTTCCGGATCGATTTGAGTTAGTATCAAGAAGAAGAAAGTACACCGACACGTCTTGTTGATCCTAGCTTTCAGCACCATGCCTAACATAGGACACAACATACGCATATACTGATAGTAAAGCAACTTTCATAGATGTTTATATTCGGAAACTTAGTTATTTCTTTTAGACAATTCTTTGAAGTGGCTTTAAGATTCCGTGTATCTAGGTATCGTAACAGTATATTACAATCCAGATTCAATATTTTTATAAAGTGATCATGCAACCCAATACAGTCGATGCATTTTCTAAAGCAATAGCTTCAAAAATTAGCTTAGCATTGACATTGACATTTTGTATACTGATTATACTTCTTAGTTTACCTGTCAACTTTTATGGATTCTCTTTTAAAATCGTTATGAGACTAAAACGAAATGGTCACAATCATGTTTTATTGGACCAATTAGAAGAAAATAATTCTACTCATTCCCCTCTAACACATAGAGAATTTGATATTGTTCTCAGTTATTATGCCGAAGATGTTGTGTTCGTTGCGCGGTTTATTCAGTATCTGAAGAATGTTTCAACTGTTCAAAAACTCAATCCTCGAGTAATAGTATATAATAAAAATTCAAAGGTTAACATCACACAATTGAAAAAAACATTATTAGCTGATATTGTCCGAACACTGCCTAATTATGGTCGAGAAGGAGGCACTTACTTGACTCACATAATCGACAATTACGATACGATTGCCGATCATACATTGTTTTCACAAGCTGGAGTAGAAGGCATTACGAACGTCGGATTATCAGATTGGTTTTTGGCAAGATTACTTTACCAATTCAATAGTACAGTAGGATACATGCCACTTGTCGAAAATAAACGGATAAGTACCTATGATTGTGGTTATCATCCTACGGCTGGACATTTTCCGAGGTTAACAGAACTATGGGGAATGCTTCAGCAAACACTATGTCCCGCAGGTGGACAAGCAGTAAATATATATGAAAATTCCTCTTAAATTAAAACAAATCACTGTTTTAGGTTAATTTTAGGGGTCAATTTCTTGTAAGTGGTAAACGAATACGTAGTCGGTCAGTTTCTACATATAAATACTTGAGTGACCTCATTACGGTATGTACTTCGTTTTCTTGTGGTATAGTATGAAATTTCAGAGTTATTCCTTTGAAGGCCAACAACTCTCATTGGCTTCATCGGAGTGGAAACGCACTGGGTCTGAGATCAACACAGAGCAATCCTATTTTCGGTCATGTTGTTGAGCGTATTTGGACAGTATTATTCAATTGCTCAAATCCTGATTTAGTCGAAAAGTGCCACCAATCCAAATGTTCATGTCTCGATTGATTTGATACCTGTAGTTATAATATTGGAGATGAAATGTATTGCACGTACATACATGTCACCTGTCATACGCTAAAGACTCTTCACGGACAAAAGACTGGTTTTAACTAATTTACATTCTGATATGTCATCAGAGAAAGCAAATAATTATGAAGGGATTAAAAAAACACTCAATATTTACATTAGGAAATGAAAATAAATCAACGTCTTGTATAGAATAGAGTGTATATCCTGCGGACTTCGAGTGTGAATCAGTGTGATATTGCCAAACGAGAAGAGATACCGAAATTTGTTTTTTAATGACGTGCTGCATCTCGAATTAAAATGCTTTAGTATTAAGAGTGAAGAATACACATGTATGATATTATTCGAGTAGCAGCTAAAATAAATAGATCATTGTAACGATCGTTCGAGTGAAGATCATAATTCTAACGATTGTGATGCTACGTAATAACGTACTGAAGAAAACAGTAATATTTTACATATTTTTTCGTATTCATAAAGATTAATCACAACTGACAGTTTTGATTTATTTGTTCCACAACATATATCTAGTCGCTATTGATTTGTTCTAGAAGTCTTTGGTATTTACAAAAAAAAAACTATTTTAACTTAAAAATATAAGTAAAACATTTTACATGTCATGAGGTTTTGCAGGTCAGCGATGCATAGTAGGACGTAGCAAACTCAAATTAACGTTTCGTCAAAATATATAGTATTGATCTCCCCTCGAATGATAGTAATAGGAAAGTAAAGTACAGTTGGAAAATTTGCAGCTCTTGTTGAATATCAATTGATGTCGTATGTATCACAACATTTCGTACATTACGATGTGAGCTCATTGTCGTTATCAAGGAACAGATACCCATCTAAACTCATCTAACATAAATTACAAATAGTATTTTACTTCATGCTTATTACGTTCACCCTTTGATGAATTTATTTGCGTTGTCTCTTTGAATCATTCATTAGAAAAACAAACAGGAAACATATGCTTCAAACTTAATCTACAGAATACTGATGCTCGTGCGGTCAACTCCATATCTATTAATAGTTCCTTTTTTGTTTTTATTTTGAAACATGAATATTATTTTAAATAAAAATCGAGTATTATCTATTCTTTTTCGTTAACTGATATTTTTTTTCTGGGTTTCGCGGTGAGTGCCAGATTTGTTCTTCCCTTCACTAACATCTTTCGATTTTCCGAAATATTGCAAATTTTACTCTGCCACGACCTGTTATCAATGTATTTTTAATATATTTAAATAATCGAAATGTGAGCAAACATGATGCGAAGCTATAAACTTAGATAAGCACAGAACAGAGAAGAAAAAACTTATTGACTGACGAATAAAACCTATAGATTTTGCAATTACTTTATGTAATGATGACAGAATATCAGAGGATATAAAATATCATTACTACGTGTAGTAGATATCGAAAATAGAGGAAGTTAGAAATGGTGTCAACTTTAGAAATGTTATCTGATGATATTTTAATGATTATCTTTGATTATTATGGTAACGTTGAAAAGATCTTTCGAACATTTCTCGGGTTAAATCAACGTCTTAACAATATTCTGGTCAATAAACGATTACATCTATTTACCAATTTCTTACACATTGCTATTGGCTCAAAGCGTTTCGATGATTTTTATGATTCGATGATATTTAAAAATGTTTCTCTTCAATTTTCATCGATCAATAACATTATGGACGAAAAACAAGCTCGTCAATTTTATTATTCATTGACATCTTTTTATATTCGACAACAATGTACAAAAATACAAGATCAAGTTAAAGAACTTATTGGACAAATTCAATTTATAAGTCAAGAATCAACAACAACCGAGACTCTAAATGCAAATAGAGAACTGAAAATATGTTTTAAAAATTTCCTAGAGAATTCTGATATTATTCATTCTCTCAAAACAATTGAAGAATTAGTTTTAAATAAATGTGCTCATCTCGATTGTTCTAACGAAGATTTCGATCAATGTAATCTGGCTCAAGCTGTCAATAAGTTACTACTCTACCATCTGAATAATGTTCATTCAGGCAAACCATTGTTAATCAATTCAATTACAAAGATATTTAAATTACTCATTATTTCTAATGTTGATCTTTTAAACAATCAATCTCATACTGTTTATGATAACTATTCTAATGTATGGTATTTTCTATTCTATTCGATTTATCAATTACAGTATTTCTATTATACTCCACCAGATATATCTCTAAATATGAAATGTTATCAATCGATTATAGATTTACTTCTCTTTGCAATGGAAAGTCAAAAGCAAATATCTAATAATGAACATTGGATTATCGATAGCTTATTTGATGTCTTAATGATGCATTATTCCATTGATTTGTTGAAGCAAAATGGTCTTTTCATCGAATTTGTTCAATATGAAATCTTAAAGATTATTCTTGAAAAATATAGTTCGATTGTTACAATGCCATGGGATGAGAGTTTAAACAATAAATTTCGATTTATTCTAAATAATTTAATCGAAAAACATCGACTTGATACAATATTACCTCTTTGTAGTCAAGTTGAACAAGTTCGATGGTTTTTTAGTCAAACAATGGGTTCTTTCCGAAAAAATATCGATTTAATGATAGGAAACAGAACAGGACGAGAATTATTGAGTAAACTTATGGATGAGAACATATTGGGTAATAAGTTTAATGATAAAAGTTTAGTATTTATATTTTTACAGAAAAAAGAACGTCGATTACTTCAAAAATTATTACTCTCACGTCCTTCACTAGTGCATATACTAGATGATGACGGGAATAATCTATTACTTTATATCAGTCTTAAAGTTCGTGGTTGTCGACATCGTATAGTTGAGCTTCTACTTAAAATGGGATGCGATCCTCATACTATAAATGTTCGAGGTGAAAACTTTATTGATACAATACAATTGAAAAGAAATTGTACACTAATGGAGAGACTAGTCGAAGAAGCAGTCATTGAAATCGATGATCTAACTGGTGTGATTCAATTTGTTAAAATCAAGGAAAGTCAATGATACATATTTAGATTGGATACCAATGAATTATATCAAATTGATGGTCAAATGTAATGATTGAGCTAATCAATGCTTTTCTATCGACATGAAAAAATATCGATTTGTGAATTAATTCGAACGAATTACTTGTACACCATTAAAAATTAAAAAACAATATATACGTATCTCGTCCTTTATTCGATTATGTTCATGTATCGAAAATTACTTTTGAAAACAATTAGATTTTTGTTTAGATGTAGATGTAAAATATGATAAGTCTTTGCTCAATAGCTCAATATCGATTAGAGCTACTGGTCTAATCTGATGTATGTTATATGCCTGTCAAGCTAGAGTTTGAATGTGAATTTAAGAGAAACTGATATTCATTAAAAAACGAAGTAATCTCATTATTCTTTCGACAGATTTATTTTTATAGCCAAGTTGAGGGTAACAATCACGTCCGTCAATGTCTTAACGAATAGAACGATTCCACATGCTTGCTCACGCTCTAAAATCGAATTATTAGGTGCAATCGAATTTTAAAAACCTTTATCTGGACGACAATTGCTCGGATAGTGAATTTTGGTCATGAAGAACAACATCAAGTCAACCAGAAGCAGTTTCACTCTTGCTTTGTAAAGTTCTATTGGATTATTTTCGTTGCGAATTTCCTATGGAGCAATAAAAATCAGTCACATTAAACCCTATGAATTTTCCACTGACAGATTGATTGAAAATACGAACAAATAATTAATCTACTCTTTCTCTTATCTATAAGTCATTGTTAGACGTTTGAAAAGTTGATGAAAAGGAATTACTTTCAGATATTTCGACACCAATTCTTAATGTATATGTATATCTAGATAGTAGAACATGTTATTTTCAAATAAGAAAAAAAAATCGAGTTCTATTTTGTTTTTTTTTTAAATACTGATCAAAATAAATCCCCTACGAAACACATTCGAATCGATGATCATGGCTTATCATAATTTTCTGAAAAGAAACATGGCGTAAATTAAAACCAAGCAAATGAATTTCATTAGATCTAGAATAAGCTAGATGAAAGTCTCTTCTAGTTATTGTGTTTTTTCTCGAATTATTTACATAGAAAGGAGTCGAATCGGCTTAGATTTTCTTTCATACAATCGTTTACATTATTTCTCAAATACACGAAATACGATTACTAATCCGTCTTTCAAATTTAGTCAGCATGCCATCAATCTTTAATAACTTCTTCAAGGTCATGCCATGGCTAATAAGGCTGCGATTTGTGTATATCTATTTCACATCATTGTTTTTTTCTCTTTGATTAAGTACAGATTTTGGCATCATCAGTAATCAAGTTCGATCTATTAACGAATAACTAATTCTACTTTTCTAAATACTCAATCGTATAGAAACAAAAAACATAGTTCGTCAAGGTTTCCAACTAAAAGAAACATATAAAAAATTGATTCCTTTTTCTCTTGTAGAATTTTTTTCTCATTTCTTTCGATTCGGAGATTAGAAAAAAATCCACCTGTATAGAGTATGATCCACATTAGTTTAAAAACACTTGTCAACATGTCCTTTCTTCTTGAAGTAATTCAGTTTCACTAATGATCATACATACATGCATATCTCAAAATAAAGTGGCGTGTTGAATATTTTACAAGTAAAACTGCGTGCAACACAAACGAGAGAACGTGAAAGAGAATTTTTATTAACTATGCAAACAGCAGCACAACTGTATTCAAGAGAGAAATAACTACGGAGAAGAAGAAAAAGAAAAGAAAACGACAATAATAATATATTACCGTAAATACAGGTAAGACGCTTATATAATCTGCCAAGTGCACGAAGTAACGTATCTATTCTTATAAATAAGATAATATTATTTGTCTAAAAGATTCTCGTAATCTATACTCAAGCAATCTCTAATTGTTCATGGTATTGATTCTTTGCATCAAGTTGTTATCACTGTTCATTAAAATTGAAGAAGTTCATCATCATTGCGATTGATATCGGACAGGTGTGCAATAAAGAAAAAAAAACAGAAGTCGATAATAAAACTAAATGAATTGTTTTCATATATACATCGATTACACATGTATGTGTTATTCGTCTCTGTTTACACTCCGAGCAAGTATCGAAAAACGTATGTGTGCTTGTTTAAGAACAAATGAACATCTACATAACAATTAACATTGTGGTTTGAAGTAATCATGTATTCATATCAATATTCTAATGAATTTCAACACACGGATGATCCTATCAAGTAATCATTTTAAAAAATAAATGATTCTTTCTTTAGAATTCGGAAGAATATCTTTGTTATCGATCGAATGATATTCGAGCGATGCCTTTTCTTAGATCTATGTTAAGACATGATAGTATTTTTTCTTCCTCTTCATTCGTACTCATAGGAATAGGGAAACAAAAAAATTCATCATAAATCTAGTTCACACTTTTATAGATTCCATCGAAAACTATTAATTGTTGATGATGTCCAATTTCTTGATTCGAATGATGGATCATAAATGTAATCCAATATATAGTACTTATATACTGAGTTTTAATGAACGATAATCTCTCGTTCATGTAACCATTTTATTCTATTCGAATAACATAAATTGTTTGTTATGAGACATAACTATTTTGTCATACTGCTAACTAACGAAAGACAACATGTTTTATACACTTGTGAAATTTTTCTATGTTGATTCAGAGTGAGTAGTTGTTTGTTAACTACAAAAAATGCTGTTGTGTTTTTTCTTCTATGATCTAGAGAGCGCTTTAACGATTTACAATCAACATTTCAACACATCGACGTTTGTCAGCAGCCATCCAACGATTTTCATTGTACGACAGCTATAAAAACAACAGCAGTATCATCATCTTGCTGCTCGCCGTTATTCAAAAGGAAGTTTAAATCAGAATTTTTTCTTGATTTATCTACAAATTATACTCACCATAGAAGTGCTCATCGCAAAGGAGTCACTACACAGATGCCCTCTATTCTCAATACAAATCGATCATATCAATCGCGTGGACGTACTGTACATTGGAAAGATGAATTAGTTACTTCACCTAGAAATGACAACTATTCTAATCATTCTAATACTACTTATGTTAAAAAATGTGGCCAACGTATAACACTCAATACTAGTTTACCAAATCATTCTAAACTTAACATTCGCGTTCAAGTTAATCGTGTGCTTCGTGATGATTCCAATGATAAAATTCAAGTTAAATCAACAGCTACAGTTCAAAAATTAGCTCCTCAACATGATCAAAAACATTTCGACGAATTACAACGAGCGTATTGTCAGCATTATTTAATTGTGTCACCTAATCAACATCAGATAAATAACACACGAGAAAATATACCTCTACATTATGAAAAATTACCGCAACACCGACAAATTTCCATACCTGTTTCATTACCTGTTGATCAAAATCTTTTTTTATACATTCATAACGGTGAAGTTTTTGCTAGATGTTAGATCTTTTCATTTCTCGCATACATTACTTATATAAATAAAAACAGACTTCTTTCTCCTTTGTGAAGCAAGCTCTGAGAAAGGCACAGACATACGTATGTCATGGTCAATAGACATGGTTCACAAACCTTTGATAATTTGCTGTACATGTTAGCAGTTTAACTCGAATATAGTTTCTTGTTTATTTCACCGGGCCAACTTTGTCAGTACATGATGAATTATTCGTTTCCATAGATTCTTGAGTTGAGAGTCTGTTTCTATACAATTAGAACTTTTTCAGAATTTGAGTCAAATGGAAATCATTTGTTGATACATCTATAAAGCTAGGTGATTCCTTTCGCTTAGTTATTGATGGCAAAATCAATATCACGCTTCATAAAATCAAAGCGAGATAGAAAGAAAAATGGCACGTTCAAAGACGCTCAGTTTGAACACTATCAATACAAGATCAATTCAAAAAGGTTTTCTTGATATTGGTTCTTAATTATTGAAGATCTGTTCATTCAAATAGATGTCGAAAATTCAATATGATAAGGATTCTATTTCATTGTTTTTTCTCAGATATGTAAGCATTCATTGAGCAATTTGCATGAAAGGTATAACATGTATTACAACCTTTCAAAAGAATAGATCAGACAGACAGCATTCATTCCCATTACTACATGATAAACCTCGGACCTTTCAACTTGAGGGAAATAAAGAAACGCACTGATCTGAACTCTATACCAGAAAGCCCTGATATTTGAATAGCGATCACTTGTGACAGGACTATGAAAATATGTTAAGAGTAAATTTTTTATTAAAACACATGATGATGAAACATAGGTTAAATGAATACAATGAACCATCTAGCAGTCATTCATTATTGATGACATTTGCCTAAAAGGACTAAAATATTTCCAAGACGGCAAACTGTATGAGAGACTGTGATCATGAGACATCTCAAAACATCCAAAGCATATTACTTCAGGTAACAAAACCGTTGCGAAGTTGATAAGATTTTTTACAGCCACTCCCCATTCAATTTGATCCAGAACTTCAATTTAATTTAATTTTTTAAATATTTAAAAGAAAACGTACCTTAGTTTTTACTGAAAATGGGTTCATCTGAATCAATCATCGGTCATATCGTTAACTATGTTTGACAAGAACTCATGCCACTATTTGTAATAAGTAATTTTAGAATTGATTTAATGTTTGATTTTTCTAGAAAATGAATCGCTGATTGAAAAACAAATATAAGAGATCTTATTTTTATTGAAAGAGATAATAAGTTCGAACGATAAGTAAATTTAGCACCAAAGAAAATATTAGTAATGATTAGCATTCAAAAAATGAAGAACACACTGCATAGTTGATAGTGTGTGAAAAAATAGCTCACCCACCAGTAATGAAACTTGAACAAGTAGAAATAGAACATGTACGTAAGCAATGCTATGGAGATATCGGCAAAATCATCAACCCATGTATTTAACGTTTCATCGTTTCTATTTGAAAATATATCAATAGAATATATTAGTGTAATCACCATAATCGTTGACGAAGGTATCCTAAAGGGGAAAGTTTTTCAAGCTGTCAAAGTAGCCAAAGGTTATTATTTGCCGAAAAAAACATTATCTATTTAATCCAACACCGACTAACTTCGTTCTATGCCAGGATTGTCGAGCTTAAGCAAGCTCTTGAGAGAAGGAATACATAAAAATAATAAAATCTATATTGATAAACAATTTGATTTCATCCCAAATAGACGTATAGAAATCCAAATTCTTGCAATTTGCGAATATCTAAGTCGAACAATAACAACACTCAGTTATCTCGCGCTCAAAATATTTCCAAATTTCATGAAGACAGCATTTAATATAATATTCATTTTGTATACAGACGGTTAATAAGGCAACGTAATAAATATATAATACGATGAATCCCTATCTAAAGACATAAATATCAATTTAGATATCTCTCAAAGTTCAGCATTTTCAGCAACATTATTCAGATTACATTTGCACTTCCTAACCAAAATATAATAGCAAGCAAATACTCTCCTCTTTGTCAATGACCTGACAATTTTAGTAATAGGATCGATTGGGAAAGGACAATCAGATACGTAATATGATGTTCTAGGAGGAACAAGCTAAAATAGCTATACTAATAATAGAGAATTCTTCAAAGGATATTTCAATATCGGTTAGTGAAAGCACAACGAAACCTATGCCATTTCACAATGCGGTAGCTCTAACATATTCGGATATAGCTAGCTTTTGAAAATAAGATGGTTGAGCTTGTACTTATGTTTAAGTATAGCAAGAATAAGGATCAAATCTTGCAAGCTATGAAAATTATCTCATTTCTTACGTGCTTATATTCATAGTTCACACGTTGTTTCATAGGAAATAAAGAAGACATTGAAAATGTGTAAAATACAGTTCTTAGAGTTGTTTATTGACTATGGAGATTGAATGACCACACTAGTCTAGTGATACAGAAAGCAAAAGCTTAACCGATTATGCATACGGTCATTGAAAATTTCAAGAATCATTTAGACAAATTCACTAAAAATTCTACATTCAATTAATCCATTAAATAATAGATACATGATCGTTATTGGTTCTGATCGTGTCTAGCCATACACGAAAAGTATGAGTTTAAGTAGCTACAGTAAATTTCATTAAAGGTTAACAGAGCATTCTTACATATGTGTCTTGATTTACTGAATTTCTTCAAAACACACGAAAAACATATGAATTAGAATCCAACTTCAGCATAGGATATAAAAGACTTTCTCTGTAAGTAAGAACTTTTCTCATGAAACTAGCTTATACACTACAATATTAGTAGATTTTTACATTAGAATTTGACTCAATATAGCAAAATCAATCCATAATGCTGAGACACAAACTCATTCTTTCCTTCTATTTTGGTTTACTCAGGTCCAAGCCGTACGGCGGGAACCGGCCGGATCCTGTGCTATTCCGACGAATTCCGGAAGCGGGTTTCCGAAATCGGTTCCAGCTTACTTCCCGGCAATTCCGAGCACCGGAGCGTACCCACAGATACGGTTCCCGTCTCCTACACGGGACCCATCGTCGGAAAACACCGTTTCCAAACCCGGACCACATACTGTCCAGATCCGACCGTTTCCAGACCGAATACCGATAACGGAAAAAGCAATTTTCCCATCCGGAGAGAACACGGCTCAGATCTGACCGTTTCCGCTAAGCTCCCGAAAACTCGTGTGGCCGTTTCCCAAACAGCGCTAAATACACAGAATTACTAAGTGAAGTCTCCGAATTTTGCATCCAGCTTTTACTTCTTTTTTAAACAAGCCTAAAACAACATCAGAACATACCCAGGTCGTTCGTTCCGGAGCCCGGATCCGGCCGGAACCCGCAGGAAACGGGATATTTTCCGGCTTCTTCCTGCCGGTTCCGGTGT
>OENT01003552.1:0-11851 GCA_900239685.1 Rotaria macrura | reverse complement strand
TTAACCATAAGTTTGTACGGGCTTTCGAATGGTATGCCTTATTCCGAAATCTAATTTTTTTCGTGTGACGCGGTGCTTGTAATTTGGTCGATTTTCTCGTGGACCCTCTCTTAAATGTATAAGTCTACAAACCATACTATAGATCAAAACTATGCGAATATCGATGACTAAAATAGCTTTGGTTTCGTATAAAGATGTTTGTTTTTTTTTCTACTGGAAACGCAGAATATCTTCTATTTTTCGTCTCTTTTGTGAAAAAAGTATATGGCTGGTTCAAAATTTGAGATCAGAAGAAACAAAAGATTTTCGATCACATTTGTAAAAGTATCAGCGGTGGCAATCCGTAATATTAAAAATTTTTCTTGTGGTGACGGGAGCGGCTGAAATTGGCTTTTTGATACAGACGCTATTAGGCAGTACTTAAAATTATCCGGAATTTCTCGACGGCGGCTGAGTTTTTAAGATCATCGGCTGTGGTGGTGGCTGATCCATACCGCTTACAACTCTACCCACGACATCAAGCGAAACAAGATCTTGTTCAAGCAGAAAACGAGGTCCTAAAAAGTTCTACCTGAGTATGTATTTTCCTCTTACAAACTGATACAAAAACACGTTTTCTTTTTAACTTTAAGAGATTTTCTCCCTGAGTTATTCCCCCCTCTAAGTAAAACTAAACGAAAACTATGCCCACCTTTCTATAGATGAGAACAACCAAGAATTATGGAACTAGAAATGTATCAGCAATCGAGTGTAAAATGGCCTTTTAGTAAATGGAAGAAAATAAATGAAAGAGTTCCCTTTATATTGAAGGATATTTACTCTAACAAATTTTTCTGAAAGCTTTTATTCATACTCACGTTTATCTAATTCTAGTAATGTTTTTCAAAAATGAAAATATCTAAGGTTAACATTTATTTATAAATATATTCTTCACTTTCAAAATCTGTAATGTCAAAACAGATTTTACTATCTTGTTCTTGGCATTTGTAGATCATTTTTAGGCTCAATTATAGTTAAAATAATAAATACAAATAGCTGAAAGCAAAGTCAAAAATTAGAATTCAGAATTCAAAGGATAAAAGTAGTTTTATCTTAAAATGATCCATGAAGACGAATTGATTTCGATGCAGTATATGTCTACAGGAAGTAATTACTGAATATTTTCCTTTTAGCTACAATTTATTAGAAAACATTATCCAAATATAAATGCGCTGTCGTTTTGAACCAAACAACGGATGATGCTAGTATAAGTTATTAGAATCATAGAATATTTCTACTTTTTTTTTAATGAAATTTCTTTTTCAATTACTCACGAATGATAACGCTTTTATAAAACATGTTTTTTTTCTTTCTGCATAGCTTATATGGTTGATAATTGCTAGAAAATTTTCCTATCATATAATAAGAATATTCTTATGTTCGCATTTATACGTGAAAAAAAAAACTTTCATAAATGTATGATAACCTTGCATTCAATGAAACACGATGAATCTATTGTCTTTTTTGTAACTTTATATTGATTAATTATATTGTCAGCAATAATTAGACCAACAGTAACTCTGCATGTAGGCAATACCGGTTTTAATATCCCCTTGCAAACCTCATTTTTCCTGATAGTAGGTTATGTGTTTTTGCTTCCATTAAAAATATTCTGAGAGGATGAGATACTGAGAAGATTAGTCTTTTTGTAATATAGCTACTTTACATTACTTACTTAGAAAATATTCTTTTCTTTGATAGGAATACATTCATATAATTTCTTCAGCAAGACATAAGTAAGTCTTCTTGCAGTATTTTTACAAGTAGACTTTTAGACACGTATCATAAGATGTCAACATGAGATAATAGTTGCTGCGATTGGTTATAAAAACTAAAGAAATTATGGGTGTCAATACATAATAAAAAAGTGTAATCGGCATTTATTATTTGTGTTTCTCTTTTATTCATATAGCAAGTTTTATCGTTCTGAGTGAATCGGATGCTTTTATATCATTCTTGACTATTTTTTAGGCTAATGAATTCAACAATGAACAGTTCATTATCAACAATACCTTCATGTTCATTAAAAGATCGCGTTTATTCATCAGATTATTTATTCTTTAAAAGGCTTAATTGGACATATCTAAGGTTGTTAATTGGTCCAGCAATATTATTAAATGGGCTTTGTCTATTTGTTCTTTCACGACCGAGATTATCAAACAAATCGACAACAGTTGTATTTTTACGATTTCTTGCATTATTTGATATTTTTGCCATTTTACTTAAATATACTCGAGCTGAAATTAATTATCAATCAATTGAAAATTACAAACACATCACATTAATAACACCTGTATTCTGTAAAGCAGTTTATGTATTCATGAATGCATGTATTTCAATAGCTATGTGGACTATTGTTCTAATGAGTTTGTAAGTGATTAAATAAGCAATACTTTTTCTTAAACTATTGGTCTATTGTAGAGACAAAGCTGTGGCTGTTAGTTAT
Organism: Rotaria macrura; assembly: GCA_900239685.1. Classification (NCBI taxonomy): domain Eukaryota; kingdom Metazoa; phylum Rotifera; class Eurotatoria; order Philodinida; family Philodinidae; genus Rotaria; species Rotaria macrura. The sequence goes on along the minus strand of OENT01003552.1, from coordinate 9,366 downwards.
CCATTGAAATCTAATATATGGGTCACACAAAAACGAGCATTCTATATATGTTGCTCGACATGCGTGATACTTTTGATTGTTAATTTACATTTTATTACATTATCTGATGTACTGCCAGCAAATAACTATCAACCATATTGTGGATTAATTAAAGATTCGTTAATTATTGATATTCTTACAGCTTCTATTTTACCTATTGGTAAGTGGGTTTTTTTTCTGTTAAAGAAATCATCATAATTATTCATCATAGAATTGAAAGATCAGAAGAGAAAAATCAAATCCATTCTGTTTAACTAACATTGTGATTTAATATTCCTATGAAGGAACTTCTATTATAGATATCCAAATAAATTTAATCTATCGAAAAATATAATAGTTTTCTTTACTGCTTCTTATTGAAAATTGAATTTTTGATCCATTTTTTTAATACTTATAATAGTGAAAATTTCAATTAGTGATCGGACTAATGATTATAGTAGTACGTGTCGGTGTCAAAAGAAGCATTACTAATGTTCTGGTATGGTTGATGGTAAATTCTTTCATTTCTTATGATTCAATATTCGATTGAAGTGTAGTGTGGACACCTTAGTTTGATTTTGAAAGAAAACCATACTTGTTTCTTGACAGTTCTTCTCTGCTATGCTTTAAGGGGCATTATAATCCTGACGTTAGATTTTTTCCGTCGATGAAGAAGTTATTCGATCTTTTACTCATATGTATCCTTCTATATGCATGACTCGATCTTCCTACCTATAATTAGTAACATTCTTAATTTATTCCTGCCATAGTATAAAACTAATGAATCAAGATCGGAATCAAATAAAAATGAGTTGTTTCATCTTTCTTTTTGTTTTCTTTCAAATCATGTTCTTCATTTATATGTTTCAACGTAGTTTTGTTAGAAAATGCTACGTATTCAAGCACAATATTGTAATTCAAGAATAATAAATTCTATTAGGAGAGATTATCCGAATATGACACTTAGTAAAGTATTCTAGAAGAGATAGCCTGTTTCGGTGATTTCATGTGCATTGATAGACCCAGGGGCGGGTTAGGACTGACCTCCCACAGGGAGATTTGAAAATCAGGTATTTACGCATTTTTTTTCTATTGTCATGATTTCCATGAAGTATTAATATTGAAAATACTGTTTTGTGCCTTGTTTTTGTTAGCTCAGCTTATACTTTTACGGAGAAGAGTCACGAAGAAAAATTCGCATTGGATTAATTGAAAAATGTTTTACTGCTGTAGACCGTTCGAAATTTCCTTTTGAGGAAGTGGAGCGATGAGCTTCACCCAGCTCGAGCCAAAAATCATGGTCCAACTACAGTTCATATGCATAATTGTATACAATGAATAAAGTCGTTCAATATGCTGATTATACTTTAGAATGCTTCCTCCTTCTTCAGATTATTCACGCAAACTAATTATACCAATCAGACTTTTTTGCACGAATTGAAAACGGATAATCTTCTACATTGTTTACCAAGTGGAATGCTACTCGCTTTCAATTAATGCATACTAATGAACATACCAGACGCTTAAGAAAGATATACTTTTGTATCTTTTTCAGAGAAATAGAACTTTAAAAAGACATAATTCCTCAATCGGAGTATTATTTCTTTTGTAAATTTATTTGCAAAAGGATCACATTTAAATATGACAATACAAAAAGCTTAGAAATTTTTAAATTATACATGTAAGACTTAGATCTCTAGCACAGATTTTCAAATCAATTATCTGTAGTAATCGTTAAAATAAACAAATAATTATTGTTAATCATAATTCTTGATAATGATTCGTACTCCATGAAATCTATGTTTGTTTTCTAACAGCTAGAGTACATTTTACAGCACTAGAGTACATGTATAGACATGCAATTAAATTTTTTCGGAAATGTTTATCTTGATCAACTAAAGAAAAACTAATCGGAAAAATAAAAGCTGTAACTCAAACGGAAATTTTTCTAATTTCCGTCTTCAAAAACTTCATAAAAATTCTGAAAATATTTTACTCCTATATTTATTAAATATAACTTGATAAGAATTATCCTCGAATGTTTACTAGAAAGAGTTTGATTAACTCAAAGCATAGATATACAATTGTAGTTTCTTAATGATATGTTTATTTTTAATTTCATATTCTACTTGGCATGTATTTTGGATTTTTCTGAATGAATAATAAATTCATCTCAAACTATTTCTCATACAATTATTCATGCAACTTCTCTAGTTGCACTTGTTGAATGAAAACAACATCAAAATCAAAGATATCAAGAAAAACAACTATGTAACCATAAATATTAGTTGCTGTTTAAATTGAATATCAGTCGTGATCCTAAAAGTTTATCAGCATGATCGCTATAATCAGAAAGCTTTAGAGAAAATGTTGACTGACAGAAAACGTAATCTGCGATGGAACACGGTGTTCACAGTCATCAAACATAGATCAAGAGAGAAAAAGAACAAAACACAATTATAGGATTATTTCTTTTTAAATTCAGCAATCACAAATAAGAAATGATTGCATTCTGTGATGACATTTGTAATATTTACATAATAGGTTTTACTGCTATGATTCATACAGTGTTTAATTAAAACTCGACTGTAAATTAAACACGACTTTGATAAGCGTAACTTGATTTCTAATTAGTATAACGATTAGTTATTAGTATATTTATTTAATAAAATATCATTTTTATCATTCTTAGATAGAACAGTAGTATGTAATTTATTTCGACGGAGTTTTGTTTTTGTCTTTATAAATAAATTATGATGAACGAGCACTAGTAACTGTGATGTCATTTTTTAATCAAGAGTATATGTTCTAACTATAGCTCTAGACGAGTTCATTAACTATATAACAGAAATTTGACTTTAAAGGTTTTTCTTATCCAAATTGAGAACTTTCGATGGGGTCACATCGAGCATCAAATGTCAGCGTCGATGTCAACATAAAGAAAGTATTGAAGGAGATTCATTAAATTTGCAAGTTTCAAATTATCTAATGGATATTCTTAAATGAGTAAGTGTTCATGTCTCTCGAAATTAATGGCTTTTCTTCAAGCATACATCAAACTGTTTTCTTAAAGTCATGTATTTTTCAAAGTACAAATAATATCCGTTGTATTAGTAATATGGAATCTTTAGTGGCAAACAACGTTCCAGACAGCACGTTTTAGTATTGATAATAAAAATTTGATGTTTCCATCTCACTTTATTCGTTTCGGTTATGTCGAGGAACTCATTTCGACAACTAATAGTGCAATGGAAGTAGATCAGATGTATTTGAACACCAGTGATTCTTTTCCTTGACTATTTGTCCATTAATGTTCGCTTTCACATAACCTTACTGAAAGATTCATTCATTTTCAAAAATCTAATAATCATAATTTAACACCATTGATAGTGTCTCGTCTTCGTAATTTCATATTCAATTTTACTATTCTCAAAACACAACATCCAATTGAAATATACTCGCAGCTAGTTCATAACGTTTTGTGGAAACTGACTTATTGGCCCAACAGCACTGTTGATTTCAACTGATGCATAGCTGACACTTCTAATTTATCTGAACGAAAACTAACAGAAGCCATCTCTATGTATAACAATTTTTGTCAGAATAATAGAAATATCATTGTTTAAGTTGATCGAATTATTCTCTTCAATCATTTGACATTTTTGTTCGATAGTATCAAATCTTATTGAATCATTCAGATCATTTTAGTCTCGTCATTGTGATTTGTGCTATGAAGGTATAGGTTTTTTTTCTATATTCTTCACTTTTCATAATGTTATTTGACAACAATAAAACTGAATGGTGTTATTCAAGATATGATTTTTTTCGGAATCATTTGGCACCTCTACTAAAAAGTAATTCACAAAATTTCTATAGGATTAAACTTTGAAACATGACATGTCTGTTGTCGTCAAACATCGTAGAACTGATCTAGTTTCAAGTAATTATAGTAGAACACATATTGTTTTACTTCATGCTTCCGATTCTAAATTTGAATTAGAAGATATCCTTATATGTATTCCAATTAGATGGTAACTATACATAGTTGTCTAGTCTTTTCTTAGAGACTGTCTATCATGACCATTGAATTTTTAAATTGTCTGTGATCGTTCTATGATGAAGTGGAACGTAAATTTCTAACCCTTATACTTTAAACTAGGGGTGCAACAAATTTTGAATGAGTTTGGGATTTGTCACTAAATCTTTGAGCTTTGCATTTTGTTACTAGACGTGGATTTTTTCTAGATTTAGATCACAGGATTGTTGCTATTGCTTTGTTCGGCTGAGATTCAGGATTTGAGATTGGTGATATTATTTAGGATTTGGGTTTGGGTCTTAGATTTGAACTTGCGATTTGTTTTAAATCTAACATGACTTCAACATTGCAGTCACGCTAGACTGAAATCAAATCTTAATCCCAATCCCTATGCCACAGGTCAAATCACAAATCCAAATCTATTTCCACCAAATCCCAAGGCCTTGAATTTGTTACACCCTTACTTAAAACTCTATGCAGAATAAATATCTAATAGACGAAGACTAAATGCAATATTTGAAAAAAGATCCTATGATTCTGAATCTCTCTAAGAAGTTTTCGTTCATAGTTTCCTATGCATTAATAATTAATTGGAAGAAATCAATATTCATGTGATTACCAACAACAACTATATTATATTTATGATTTTCATTCCGTAAGAACTATACTAACAGTTTCTCTTCTGTTTTAGGCTTGATCACGGGTATTAATATTGTTATTGCTGTTACTCTATATCGTATTTCTCATACACCATTCGAATGGTATTTAAATGAAGATCAAAGTCATTCGGATAATTCATCGTTTAATATTTCTAAAAGGAAATCTTCATTAATACCATCTCATTTTCCAACAGCACAAAGTTTATCAATAACAACAGATAAAAATCTAGCCATAAAACGACGTACAAGTACTCAAGTAACACGTATGCTTTTAGCTGTAACATTATCATTAATTCTATTTAATGTTCCAAATACAATTATATTTCTTATAACAAGAATAATAGATCGTCAACAATTATTACATGGACGTTTGTGTTTAGAAGTTAGTGATAGCGACATAAGATCATATCAAATAATTTTCTATTCCAGTGTTATACAAGATATATTATCCGATTTACCACATGTTGTCAATTTTTTCCTGTATTGTTTAGCAGGAAGAAAATTTCGAATTATATTCTTTGATGAAGTACGTCATTTATTCATTGAGATTCATTTAATTAAAAGAAAACAAAGACATTTTACACAACATGGTAGTATTACTAATCCGGAATTAAAAACTGCAACAGGCATACAATCTAGTCTAAGACGAATATTATCAAATACTAAATCATTACAATTAAAACAGATGCCCAATGTTTTATTTCGTAAAAAAACACATCAAATAACTTTCGATAGTAACAATCAACAAGAATCCATAACGGAAAATGATGCACTTTGTCGAACAAGCTCAGCTCAAATGTTTTGATCAATCTATTAGCCCCCTCCTCCCTACAAAAAAAGAACCCAGGTCTTCTATTTTGTTCAAACGTGAAAATTTTCCAGAGGGGGTCTTCTATTAATAACCAAATTTTTTCCCAATATTTAATTTAAAAGGTTTTTCAGAAAACGAAGGCGATTTTCAGGATTCCCATCGGGATTTTCAGCTTTTTAAGGGTATCATTATCATTATGAACATATTCTCTTAATATTTCCAACTGAAAACCTTAAGAATCAAGCATATTTTAATGGTAATTTAAGTCCCTAATTAGCACAAAATTGATTAATTAAAGGGGGTCTTCTACTATAGGAAGGTCTTGTCATATTGGGGATTTTCTATTGTAGGAGGGGGGGGGGGTATTAACTTTTGTTTTTCTTTTTGCTTTTATGACCTTTGTATATATATATATATATATCATATAATATTCATTCCATGAGCAGTAAACTAAACTATTATATATATATTCGTAGTAAAGACATTCTATTTTTATCAATCAATTGATATTTATTGTAAGACAGCGTAAAATGTAATTGTTGTAGTCATATGTCAGACGATTAGATGAAGGTCAAGATTTTGAGACTGTTTATTTTTTACGCATTGCCATTACAACAATTGGCATTGAAATCATGGCATGTCTTTGTCCTCTTCAACTTTTCTTTTTTGTTCATTATAACTCAATGTATTCACCTTGTCGAATTACTTGTGTCGTCGAAAAGAAAGAACGCTGATGTTAGATTAATACATTAATGTTTTCATGCGAACCCAACACACCGCATTAGATACAAAAGTTACATTATCGATGAATTCATTCAAAGAATTTCTATCTTCTTATGAAGATCATCATGGTTTGTTACTACTTCAATCTTACTTATTTTCTCTTTTTTTCATTGTTATATATTAGAGCTTAATAAAAGTAAATTGTCAGGAAAAAAATATATGTCCAATTTTATGCTAAGAATTTCGTACCCAAGTATTCTTTCTTTATATTACAAATAATATAGATCATTAAGCTAAAAATTTGTTGCATAACCCACATCTATTTCAAGATCATTCGCATCTGATGGCTTTTAATTATGAGCCTCTTTTCTTTTTGTTTTCTATCCTATGCTCTCATCCTAATGATGATGATGAAACGAGATCTAGAGAAAATGTGTTGAAGTTTTGAATCATTCTCTTAGACAAATAATAACAAGGCTTCGTTGCATTGAAGTACTCTCTCATTATATTTTGTAATGATTAAAATGAAGATGCATTGTACAATCAAATTTCTTTATGATTAACAACATCGTATTCGACACTTTGTAATTTGGCACGGATCCCACTTTATGTTGTCTTATTATCTACATTTTAGCTTCAATCCACTACAACAATGAAATTCGTTCTATACTTGTCTACATTGGTCTAATTACAGTTATTCTCTTTTTTCTTCTTTTAATATTTTCATTGGTTAAGAAATGTATGAAAACGTTTACTGAAAATTCCATTACAACAGCAAAAAGTATAATTATTTATCGAATTATTTGAAAGTAAAATTGAATTTGATTTTCAATCATTCATTTTTAGTTCAACAACAAGTACTACACAGACGGTATCGATCTAATGTTTTAGCTAATAGGCAAATTAATGTTTCATCATTTACATCATCATCATCATCATCACTGGCCAATCAACAAGCAAATAATCTATCATACAAACCTTCGCTGTCGGACACACTTCGATCACTTCAATATAAACAAGAAAATTTATCGTCTATCATCCACGTATAAGCTTTTCTTCATCAAGCAAACTCGTTAACATCACTGCGTACATTAGACTCTTATCTTGATAAATGATTGAATAATAAATAGTACAATAAAGAAAAATCTATATATTCGAAGATTGAAATATCTTCACATGAAAACACAATCGAAAATCAGCTTCTAAATAACAAATTTCTACTGCTATCTTGTCGTTTACAAACAAATCGACTATATACTTGTTTGAATGACATCATATCGAATGCGTTTTGCAAAAATCTTCTGTTGGACAGATCGAAAAAAGAAGAGTGGGTAGATATTTAAATAGAACTCATATCGTGTAATTAGTTGAACTTAAATAGCCAAGACAATTGAAAAGCTAATGATCTAAATGTACAAGCATTAATGAACAAGATCGGAAGCTCGATAGTTCGTATTTACACTTTAAAAAAGAATATTTCTAGATGAGATAACGCAAGTTTAAACAGTAAAAATCTAACGATTATATAGCGTAACCGCATACGAATTGAAAACGATGAAATCTGATCACGTTTACATTGACTGTTAACTGGAGCATAGTAAACGTTGCGTTTTTCATTCGTATCTATACGAAAAGATGTCAAATAAGATTAAAATAACCTTCATCATAAAATCCAAATTATTCCTATAGATAATACACAGAAAATATTAATAGGATTAAAATCGTGACATGCGGGCTACAATTCAATGTATTAGTTGTAAAGTTTCGTAGACAAACCTTGCAAAAACATCCTTTAAATTAGATCATCATCAACTTTAGAAACTAAATCAATTCATTTACAGGGATAGCGAGAACTTTAGCAGTTGACATTTACGAATTTTATCTTTCATCAAGCTAAACTTTTGGCGATTGCCGAAAATTGTTTAATAGGATATCACTAGATTTTCTACCATATAATGTTTCACGTTACCAAAAGTCTGAGAATGAGAACTTGTCGACTTTTGCAATCAGAATCGTTAGAGTTTGTACTCGCACCTAGGAGTTTGCTAACTACTGTATCTTTCTAACTAGAAGTTAACTACTAATTGACAAGAATTTTTTTTAACTTTCATCTTGAACCATTCTGAGCTTCCGATAATTATCGATCGACCAGTTTCGTAAACGACGAAATATTTGACAATTGCCGATAGTCATATACCATAGTCAGGACTGCGGCATTCCTATTTCCCATTTGCAACTTATTGATGAATTTGTCTTTACTAGAACATCCGATACTCACTGTTCGTACTCTTGATCGTTAAGCTAGATTGTGTTCAAAATACTGCTGTATAACCATTTCTTCAGATTAGAACTGTCGGGTTAGCATCATTATTTAACAAATATCTTAGCCCTGTGTTGTTAGTGTTGAAAAAAATGTCTAATCCTTTTTTTCATGATCATTAGCATTATGTAATGATATTTTTAATACTAATACTAATTGAAACTAATGCAAAAGTCTTAAATTATGTTTTTAACACAAACATAAAAGCATTAAGATATTCTTTTAATTTTAATGGAAAAACATTTTCTAAAAGCATTAATGTAGACAATACTAGTGCTAAGTCGACGCCACCTATTCAGATATGTTCTTCATGCAAATAAAAAAACAATAAAATGAACATGAATTCTTTTGAAAAATGCAGCTATTGATGATTTTTATTTCATCAGGAAAATAAATTCTAGTTGAATCATTAAAAAAACATGAAGATAAGCTACTATGCTACGTATAGATTTTGAAGTCAACAATAGTAACCCTTAAACCATTATCTGTAGTATTCAAAAGTACGTTAATTAGCACTGAATATGATGATTTACAAAGTTTTCAACTACACGCTTATCAATCCAGAAGAATATTATTTCAAAAACCAGATTCTATATGAATTTCTTTAATATTGACGAAATCCAAATCATTCAATAACGTTCAGATTCCTGGTCATGGAATCCAACTGAATATGCCATGAAGTTCTGGGTGCTAGGTGAATTCGTCGCCGGACAATTCGTCGCGGACAATTCGTCGCAGATAATTCGTTGCACAGACAATTCGTCGCCAGACAATTCGTCGCATGGACAATTTATTGTCA
>OENT01003551.1:0-11854 GCA_900239685.1 Rotaria macrura | reverse complement strand
TTTTAATGATACAACTAAAATCAGTCAAGAGAATATCAGAGCGGGGAGTGACGGGAAAACCCGTGTCGGGGCGGGGCGGGGCGGGGCGGGGAGCAAATCGCGCGGGGCGAGGCGGGGCGGGGGAAGATTTTTTTACGGCTGGGCGGGGCGGGGAGTGAAAAACGTCCCCCGTTTCGGCCTCTGGTTCTAATTTTTGTTGCTCTAGTTTTATAAAAATTAGGTGTTTTAATCGTTTTAATAGCTGTAACTATACCATTCTACTATGATTCCACAAATCTTGGTTATCTTGTACTTCGTGTAATGCATTCTGTAATATTAATCAAGCACAGTCTTGTACCAGATGAAGATCGACCGACATTAAGTGCAGAGTATTGTGCATTCGAAAGCATGTTACGAAGCCGATCTCAAATTCGATTATGATCTAAAACGTGATGCAGTGGAATTGGCAAAAGTTATGCGTGCAAAATATTCGATCGATACGGCCGTTCCTCGTCCATCTCTATGTCAGTTTAAAAAACAAACATACGAATACGATAAGCAAACGGTTGAAGCCTACTGGGTAGACTATCGCACCGGAGAACACAAATTGGATGCCGATCGAATCAAAGTCTATTTTCATGGCGGAGGATATATTGTGGGCGACTTTGAAGGTAAGTTTGAATTATGAATTGAACGATTTGGCTTAAACTATCTGAATTTGTTGATTTTTTCACACGTATTTCCATGTCATCACAACATTACAGATCTATTGTAGCATTCTCTTTGTCGTTTTAAAATCCGAGTAATCTAAACATGTTTTAACAGATTAAAAAGGATCGAGTAGTATATTCTTTGGAAAAACAAGATTTCAAACGTCATATTTAATGAAACTTTCTAATAATTTCTTTCAGGTTATAGTGGCTTTGAATGCCAACTATCTCGAGTTTTGAATGCATCAATTGCTCGTCTCGAATATCGCCGTGCACCGGAATATCCATTTCCAGCAGCGATAGACGATGCTGTCACACTGTATCGTGCACTTCTTCAAGATAGTATTTCACCATCTCGTCTAGTCATTATGGGTGATTCAGCAGGTGGTAGTCTTAATTTACTCACAATACAAGCACTCCTTGTTCGGCAAATGCCCAAACCTCGTGTGACAATGGTTTTATCTGCATGGACTGATTTTTCATTATCTGGTGAAAGTTTTAAGCGTAAGCGTCTTCAAGATCCTCTACTTCATGCGGAAGCATTCCCTTGGATGGTAACACAAATCTTGGGTCCGAATCATGGTCACCAAGTTCAAGAAGATCCTTCACACAGTCCACTGTTGGGTTCATTTAAAAGTTTCCCTCCGCTTTATATTAATGTAGGAACAGTAGAAATATTAGAAGATGATTCAAAACGAGTGGCTAATAAAGCGCAACGAGAAGTTGTCGATGTGAAAATCGATATTGGAGAAAATTTATTACATGTTCATCCGTTATTTTTTCCTTATTTTCCCGAAAGCTAGAATAGCACTTGATAATATTCATCAATGGCTTGAAGAAAAGTTTCAGTGAGCAATTAATGAATACTTAGTTCTCGTTCTTGATTGCTGCTAATACCATGTTAAATCCTGCTTACTGTTCTAAAACATAAATGGATATTAGAGGATGTGAGTGTGAATGATTTATGGGCCTATGCCCATCGGTGGAGTACAAAAATGAGTTCAATGACTGGTGTGGGACTTTTTCTGAGCAACATTGTGTCAATCACAACTGTTTTCGGCAAAAATCGAAGTTGATATATTACTTTCTTTACTGATCCATTGTATTCAGTTGATGATTTTCATTGTTTTCATAAAAAAGACGCAGTTATTCAAGTAATTTCACTCATATTGTATTTCGATGAATAGTCTTTCTTATTGTTTAGGACGAATGTATTTTCCATTTATTTGTTCAGTGAAAGGTTATTATCCATACATCTTTCAGTTGCTACACATGAAGAAACATCATTTATCAACCAAGGTAAATATATTAGGAGTTTAAATTTGTCTATATGTTCGATCTAAACGGTATCCATTCTACAATTTATCAGCAGGAGTGATATCAACATATATTGTATCCTTGCAGCATTTATTATTAAGCATCAACATCATACTAAGTGCCGTTGTCTGGTAAGTATAGGGTATATGCATCTACTTAAAAAATTCCATTTACAGTCACTGGAAGGACGAGACACTTAAACATTGTGAAAAATGCAACAAAAGTTAGTCTATCTAAAAGGCTTGTAGAAAGTGATGATGAAGAAGTGGCTAGAAAATCGGATTACAGCAGATTTAACATGATGTGGCTTTGATGAAATTCTCGCATCAGTATGCATGTGAAAGCCAGATCGATTTTATTACTATCATGGCATAAAAGTAACCTTGAATTCATCATTTTAATAGGTGTACATTTAGAAAAAAATCCAATGATTTTGAAAAGCATCTAATTGTTTCTGGTCTGTAACATTAGATCAATAATACTTGAATTCGATCAATAAATGATTGAATAAATAAACATTCAACGAGAATCCAGGTATCACTAATAAAAATGGAGGGTCTACAATCAAAGATCCAAACTTAGTCGAAGTATTAACCCTTCTACATCCTATCCCATTGTAGATTTCAGCTTGATGCTTACAACTGCCACGTGTTTTACTAGAACAAGTTACATTCAAAGTTTCACGTATCTAGATGCGATGAATATACTTCTTGGAGCTCATATTACAAGGTGAATACTATAGTTATTCGTGTTCCTGAATAGATTTTATTTTGAAAACGTTAAATCAAATAACTCCTTCTACTTAAGCATTGAGTGTGGCACATGGTATGACATTATTGCCTATCATGTATCGATTAGTGAATTCTTCCAAAGTATCGGATACCACATGTGCCCTTGTTCAATAAAAAAAAGAGCAATCAACTGAAAATGCGATGTTATCATAATGGGATAGCCCAATGAATAATATCTGTCATATTGTTATCAAATAAAGACGAAATAAATGCTTCATTGAAAAATTAACTTTTACTTATTGAATGATAGAATTCATCCATCTAAAGAAATCGATCATGCCAGATCGAACTTTCTGTACATGAATTTGAAAGTGTCGTTGCATATTGAATAGAGACCATCTCAGAATCTAAACGTACTTGGTGTTTGAGCAGTCACAGTATGTGTACGGTTACTGAACACAATGAAAATGAAAATACTACTGAAAATGATAGTCAATAGAGCGATAAAAATGTTTCTACTAAGTAATTGATCAAGAAGAGATAATTCTTCTTTATTTTGATAAATGTTTGCATGATTTAAAGTGTGATAAACTAGTTTACATAGATTTATGCGATAATAAACAAATGTTTTTTTTATTATGAAAATAATGAGAAAGAAAAAGTTTAGTTGTCGAAGATGGATATGAGGCAAAAATTTTAAACCATGTTTCTTCACTATTTCACACGTTGAAGATCATTGTTAGCAAAAAAGTTATATTGAATTAGTCAAATAGTAGGTGTGATCGAGTGCGCTTTCATGTCAAATTCTGCTTTCTTATGAACGACATATTTCGTTATAGAATTTTCTTTTGAAAATTGTTGTATAATTCATGACAAAACATACAGGATATCATAAATGTTAACAATACTTCAGAACCAACTTTAAGATCACAGAACATGATGAAGAAAAGCTTGTGCCGCAATCATACGGGTGAGAGAACAGTCGACGTAATTTTATGGTTTCAAGTAAAGCCTCAATGAAGATAATTGGGTTTTTTCTTTGGCATAACCGGATGCCACAGAACTGAATATTCACTCTAAATATACGTATCATTAATTCTATAAGGATTTTAAAGTATCTCTTGCAAATAGATACAATTCAAAAAAAAACTGTCTGTAATACATCCCTGCAACGATGCAAAAATAAGTACAGGTAGACATAGCTCCTATTGATAGTACCATGATATTCTAGATCAGATGTAATATTCCGAAGAATCTCTTTAAACAGTTCTCAGAAAAAAATGAACCATATTGAAAGATCTTCTACGAGGTGTTATCATTAACAGAGAAATTCCACCCGTAAAATTTAGACGATGAAATAGGTAACTCTTGGTTTTTAACTTCTTTGTCATATCAACAAGAAAAGAACACAAACGAAATCTATGCTTGCAGTGATTGTATTCAATGGAAAAATTCTTGATTAAATGGAAGCCATACAGAAGCGAAACATTCGCTTTTTATTCAGATGCGTTTGGTAGTAGAGTTCATGCTATTAATGATGACAAACACCTGTTTATTCTTGAATCCTTAGTGTTTGGTATTAGTTCAACAATATCTCCTTTGTTAATTCTGAACCTTAGTGAAAAGTAAGCAACATATACATAAGAGCTACAACATGTACTACAAGATCTCAAGACTACAATATACATCAAATATGGTGTAGATGTACGACAACAAACATACAGTGTATCACAAGCTTCGGTTGATGGTATAAATAGAATCATCGAACGCATGTTTTGTGTTCTTCCAACTTCAAATAGTTTTCAGGTCATTCTCTCTGCTCATAGCAATGAATTGAATTTTTTATTTCATACAATTGAGAAATATTTTACATAATGACTGCTAATATGTTTTAAGATAGATTTCCTTGTTATAAATTAATACATGTTCAATCAACATGATTAAATACATACTACATGCAAAAGTTCACAATTTATGCCTTCAATTAGTTTAAATATATCAAAAACACCATTCCGATAAGGAGGAGGATATGATTATTCAAAAAAAATGACAAAGAGAACAAGTGTCATCGTCCATTTATTCCATTCTACGTGTCTCAAACTACAAACCTACTAACGCATGAGATCAGATGATTTTATGAGTGATTTAATTCAAGGTATATAAATTTTTGATATGATGCACGACTTCGGATATTTATTTGAATTTATTATTTTAAACTTGTCTAAAAAAATGCGAATTTCAGTGCAATGATAAAAAATCGATAAGTATTGTACGTTATGCAAACCTTAATTTTGTTCATGCTTCTCTATTTCTTCATTGACCTCTTCAACGTATGCATACCATCTTTGTTCTCTATCGTTGAGTGGTAGTGGTTCTACGTTTTCGGCACATATTTCAAGTAGACATACAGGAAATGGTTCATGTGGGTTTATTATAATGTCCATGATGTGAAAGCTTGCTCCATACATGATCAATATTTCATGATCATTATGTTCATTACTTAAATGTGCAATGTCGGCGTATGGTTGTGTATTTGTAACACGTGTATCGATTTTTATTTTGAACAGTACTCGAATTTCGTTTTCGGAAGGTTCACATCGATTGATATTCTTAATAGCTTTGGTTTTATCCAACGTTCCCATGAGAAAATGTGTCATAAATACGATTTTGCCTAAGTACAATTTGAAACGTTTGAATTCAATTGTCGTCATAAGCCGACCGCAATAAACAGAAAAAACGGGCTTGTGAGATTGTTTTTGAATAAATAATGGATGTTCATGTTGTAATTGTATATTTATACAACGGATCAAGTATTCTAATCTGTTGAGGAAAATAAAATGATGCAATTGACAGGCTATGTTTAGTAAGTAACGAACAAAGTTTTCAGAAGTATACCACTTGATAGCAGTATCTGGTCCGAGTGTTTGCGTAAATTCATCCAATCGACTCTCGATATTCTTGTTATCTTCATAGTACTTCTTGTAGGTTTCTATCAGAATTGGTTTTTTGTCGTCCGGCAATTCTGTATCGTAAAAGCTTGGCCAATACTTCATCAGATAGTATTGATCAATGTGAGATAGGTCGGGTGCAAAGCCTTGTTTCGTAATAAAACTGGCAGGTGCTAACTTTTCATACGCATTTAAATCTTTTTTAAATTGTTTCAGAAGAGAATCGAAGTCATTGGTTACACATTTCACCTGCAATCGATAAAAATTATTCTTTCAATGAACAGCTAAGTAAATGGGTTTATGTAAATGTAAGTTGCTGTTGACATTTTTATGCTCAAATCAGTTTCTCACTACATAGCTATTTCGAGAAAGAAATCAGCATTATTAATTTAATTGGTAATAGTTCTCTTCTGATTTTTTGAATCAAAAAGTGTCTCGAATGTAGAAAGTATGTGAGCTATTGTTGTTTCATGGCAACCGACATGAGGGGCAGTGCTTTTCCTGGCAGTTAGTCTCTCTATACTATTGATTTTAATAAAAATGAGAAGAAATGATTTCAATTTCAATTTTTAAAAGAATACATAAACGTCATAATATCATGCGAAACTACAACGGTTCGATTTAATCATTCAATGATCAAATGAAGTTCCGATAAAATATTTTTCAAATTTATTTCGTAAAATCACATTTCACTCTACCACTCTTTCTCTTTCTCTCTCATAGAACGTATTGCTATTATTTTATTCGTAATAAGTTAACGAATCTGGCCGGTGATCCTTCTTGAGAGTGAGATGCTTGTATCAAACATGTTTGATTTGAAATAATCGATTTCCATTCACGTGAAAATGAATAAAAATGATGCAGTCGATCTAAACTGAGGGTGATAATTTCGAATCTCGTTTGATTTTCAAAAGCGTTTTAAACAGGGGTGTTCAATCGTTTTTAAGACGAAAAATGAATGTCACTCTTCCTTCTTTTAGCAAACATTGCAAAGTTATCAATCAACAGTAAAGTGGTATTGCTGGTGCTAAGAAATGATATTGAAATCTAACAATTAAGAAAATAAAAGAAAAATGTGATGCTGCATAAAATAGTTGCATATAAAATTAAAATTATATCAGTAATACCTTCTCTGCAATTTTTTAAAAATCTTAATCAAAATTTCACTTGTTCAGTCAGTCAAAATTAGTAAAGCTATCAAATTAAACACCGTTTTATTCATGTCAATGCACCGGTGAATACGATGACAGTTACATTTCTATATTGTGTTCAATGAAAATTTCTTAACAATCAAGACATGCCCTCGCCGTTAGGTTTACTTTGTCTTGAGGCAGCAATTTTGTTTTCAATACGACGATTGTATGCAAAGCAATAGTTATGTGTAATACAGAGGAAATCAATCAAGATTACTTTGCAGAATGATGCTCTATGATATTTTTAAGAACAAATCGGAAACCATAGATGCTTATGTTTCTGAATACAAGCTTAAAAATGTAACTGAAATGACTAAAATACAAAAGAGACAGCAAAAAATAGCAGGTATCTAATACGAACTTTTCCGATCGGTTGTAGTAGTAGATGACATCGTTGAACATCTTTACAATAAACATAAATAGCTGCTATTTGAGGTCGAGGATGCACATCGAATACCAATGGCAAACCTACGTCAGCATTGACAATAACAAAAATTTTCTGGTTTTTTCTTCCCTTAATATTGTGTTCAGCTTCAGTTAAATTTTCGAAAACCAATAAGGAGTTTATCATAGATCGTAAGACGATATGCCTTTGAAGATTTTCTGGTGTTGTACTCTCGGCAGTAAACCAGACCAGTACATATTTTTCAAATATTTTGAATGATTGTCGTGGATATAAAGTTTTAGGACGATAGATTGGTTCAATCTCTGTAAAACAAAATCCTTATGCTCCTCTCAATTCAAGATTAATCAGTCAGATAGTGATGCAAGAAAAAAGACTTCCGTTAGTTGTCATAGATTAAAAATAATTTTCAACATGAATTTTTCGGAAAGCTATGTACAACAATGATTTCAATTATGTCTAAGATGAATCTATAATCATCTTCATGGTGTTGGTCTATTCGATCGATTGAACTTAACAAATTGTTTTTTTGTTACACTAAAACTTCATTTGAGAACAGTAATAGAGAGACAATGTTTGAAATGTATTCTTCTAATGCATGTATCTCAATTAAATAGAATGAATAACTCGGCTGGAATTTTTTTCATCAACTTTTTCATCGTCATATTGCAATAGTTTTCGAAAACAACAAAACCTATTACTACAATGTATTAATTTGTAGAGATTCCTTTTAACTTCGATGAAATTGATTTTATGTCCGAGAGAATGAAAACAAATTGAAGATTCAACTTTTTCTACGATTTCTAATAAGAAAAAAGTACTAATTATTCAATTAATTTCAACTAAATCATTTTTATTTGTTCGATTTTCGACAATATTTTGACATTGAAATTTTATTGACCAACATTGATACTCGCATCATTTTTTCTACTTGTTTTCCTAAAGAATGAGAGTTGCTCTGTAATCGGTACTCGCACCGTTGAAAGTCGACGAAAGAAGCTTTCAAATATTATCTGAACATTCGGCCACAATAATAAATGACTTATGGATATCGTCAAAGTAGTTTTCTATTGTAAGTCGAATGAAACGGTTGACTTTAGTAGGAGTATTTTATGCTCGTTCGGACTCTTCTTTAGATGTACAGATAAAAGAAACATCGAACACTAATGTATTGTTATATCCATAGGCACCCTATGCACGGTGAAAGAAGATGAAACGAAGAAAAATAAGTTCGTAAACTCTATCACATATTTGTAGTCCAAAAAAGATACACCATGAAGTGAAAATTAACAAACGATATCTCCTTCGCGGCATTGATTACCTTCTACAGGAATAACAATTGGACTACTGCTTCTAGAACCCATATAAATTTTTCTTATTGTTCATCACTGTGTACACATGACAGAACAGTTGTGTTTGTGTCGCGTATAGATGCAAGTGCATTAATGGAATTGATTTTTGTCATTGGAGAACAATATAAAGAATGTGATGTTTTTTATTTTGCTTGCCAACAACAAATTGGAAAAGCTTTCAATGTCATACTAATAATAGTAGTGTAACCAGAGAAATGTGTTTAGACAGACTGATACTTGTAAACATTTTTTTGATCGCGTTGCTATTCTGCACAATTAAATGTATAAAATAATCAAGTCAATCGCAAAGTAGATGAGAATCTTAACGCTATTTATCTTAGTCTCGAACAACAAAGAGAAAGAGAGAGTGAATATATGTTAAATATGCGAACGGTTTGCATTGAAATCTATTACTGAGTTCCTGTCTGATGATTTCTGTTAAGCTATCACAATCTTAATAGACATCGACGAGTCTACAGGGAAGCAGTGGCAGTTAAACTTGATTTTTGCTGAGCTTATGATGAATTTACTCATTAGATAAGTGACTTTCATCAATTACTTGAGAGAATATTGCAAATCATACTCAATAAACCGTATAAAGAGTAGATCGAGTTCATGAGCTCAATGATTCATGACCAAAATGTGTATTTATGTTTCGTTAACTTTTCACTGATATCAATGATCAATAGTAGAATTGGCACTTTTGATCACGAAAATTTTTCTGCGTGCTTGCATTCCTCCAACCAATACTACGTTAAATTGTTGTGGGTTCTGTTTGATGGTTTCATGCGATATGACTAGAGAATTATTCAACAATAGAACAAACATGATCTTGTGAAAAAATCAGCTTGAGGCAAAAACCTAAGTCAATGAGTAGCAGACAATGTACTAACCATAATACGTCTTTAATTCAAATGAGGTGTCAGAATCATTCATTAGATTTTTGAATGATTAGTTTCGCGTTTGCAAACTGATGGTGTGCAACAAATTTTAACGGTTACCTTCCTATATACGTTCAAGGAAGTGATTAATATCGATGTAGATTGCCCTACATTTTATTTAATTATATTTTTATGGAGTTCTATAGTAGGACTTCTTTTATAGAACTCACAAATAATTCAATCCAAGAGAAAAAATAAATCAAGATTTTCTTGAATAAAAACCTTATTTTGTCGTAGGAAGAATATTGAACAAGTCGTTTCAGAAGATACTTATATTTTTTTAGGTTAGAAAAATATATAAATTTCATCATTGTTGATGAATCCTACAACAAGATCTTGTATTTGACTTTATGAGATTGAAGCTGAGAGACGACAAAATAGACGATGCATGGTACCAATGAGATCAATTACCTTAATAAAGGTGCTCGTAGATACTGTTCATTAAACATTTGTATCGTATATATTCAATCGAAAATTTTGTGCTTTCCTAGACGATTTCAAAATGTTTAAGAAATAATATAACTATTTTTACTCAATAAAACCAAAAGTTTTATTGTTTTTATATCGAATAAAAAGATCTTTTATACGTATGATTCTTATTAGTAATACTCAAGCATCGATAGAACAATCAGTCATATACAGTAAAGTAGTTTGTTTTTTAGGTAGTTATCTATTCCAGAATTAATGAATAGATGATATTCTCTGCGAATAAGTCCAAACACTCATTTTGTTACGGTCGACTTTTTAAGGAAAGCTGCAAACTTATATGAATTCATCAAGCTCTTTCAACGAAGTACATCCAATTGCAGTCACCATCATTGATATTCACCGTATACATTTAGTTTGTGAAAGAATCTATATTTTTCATGTGAACAGACTCATTTGAAGTGAGATATAAGTTCATGTCCATCGTTGCTTTTTAATGAAGAGTCGTAATCTCTATGCATCCGCCGTATTAAATCTCAAGAGGACCAACACGTGCAAACAGTAGCTGCTAATGATAGTAGGTCTTCTATCTATACACTTTAGTAGGTAGGCTTCAACTTCAACTGAACTTCAACCATGCATCGCCTATAATGCTCTGACGGATTATTCGTTATCAAGTACTCTAGCGACTAATCAGAATTTGTCTGCGTACATCGAAACAAACGTATTCGCTCGAATATTTATATATCGTGTTAGATTTATTTTGAAACGGAATTTTTAGAGATAACTTTGATGTGCCTTAAGATTACGCGGCATACATCTGAGAAAAAAGTATGCTCTTAGATTTATCCATACATTTCTCGTTTCAACTTGTTTTTTGTTCCTCACTATTTCATTTACGTGAAGCTGACAACGTTTTAGTTCATATAATACATTACAGAGCTGAAAATAAAAACAATGTGTAACTTTATATGTAAACAATATCCTCTTGTCAATCAGCATTGAAGTAATCATTTACGCTTCCTGTGATTGTTTCTCTAACAGTGCGATATCAACTCATTAAAATGAAAAATCCAATTCTAGTTTTTGTTGTTCGATAAAAAGGAATAAAATTAATTTGTTACCGAACGATCTTCAGGAGATAATGAAAGAAAATCTCGATTATTTTTGTATAACGCTTAGCGTCCTTTCATGGAAACATTGAAGTAGTTGATAAAGGATGCACTTCTAAAGAGCATTTTTATTGGTAAACTATTTTGTTCACTCATGAAACGTTTAGCAAGTAATAAACCACTGTATTCGTCGTAGCAATGAGACACATTTGAAAGAAGATTCCATTGATCGACAGTTAATGTGGATGTATCAGCTCGTAGAAGATTCAATATTGGAAGCTGAATAAACATAAATACAAAAAGATGTTTAAAGTTTTGGAGTTTCGATACAAAACTGATTCATGTGATGATTTAAATGCGCTCTTGAAATTAAGAAATGACAGCCATCACTATCTTAATAATTATGAATTCGTCCTCGTCCTATATTTCATTTCAGTCATGTGTCTTAGAAGCTAAAAGATTTTTTCTGACTAGCAGTTCTCATGTATTCAGTGTTTAACAAAACGACCATGTCATTCAGCTAATTTAAGCATCAGAAAGGACACCGCCGGATAAGGCCACAAATCGGCCCCTTCTTGTATCTCGATCTCAGTATCCTAGAAAGATAGTACGCATTTTTCTGCGTACACCAGCGTATTTTGTCTTTCCAAAACCTATCACGGAAAAAAATTTCTAGGTTGATTACTCTTTGTAAGCCATATATGTGCATTTTGAAACTTGGCTCTCGTACATTCCCGCCAAG